>LR749737.1:447970-546549 GCA_902729485.2 Mus minutoides
TTTTTTTTTTTTTTTTTTTTTTTTTTTTTTTTTTTTTTTTTTTTTTTTTTTTTTTTTTTATCATTGAGAAGAGTTTTTGCTATCCTAGGTTTTTTGTTATTCCAGATGAATTTGCAAATTGCCCTGTTTAATTCAGAGAAGAATTGAGTGGGATTTTGATGGGGATTGTATTGAATCTGTAGATTGCTTTCGGCAGGTTAGCCATTTTTACTATATTAATCCTGTCAATCCATGAGCATGGGAGATCTTTCCATCTTCTGAGATCTTCAATTTCTTTCTTCAGAGACTTGATGTTCTTTTTGTACAGATCTTTCACTTCCTTAGTTAAAGTCACACCAAGGTATTTTATATTATTTGTGACGATTGTGAATGGTGATGTTTCCCTAATTTCTTTCTCAGCCCTTTTATCCTTTGTGTAGAGAAAGGGCACTGATTTATTTGAGTTAATTTTATATCCAGCTACTGCACTGAAGCTGTTTGTCAGGTTTAGGAGTTCACTGTTGGAATTTTTAGGGTCACTAATATATACAATCATATCATCTGCATACAGTGATATTTTGACTTCTTCCTTTCCAATTTGTATCCCCTCATCTCCTTTTGTTGTTGAATTGCTCTGGCTAGGACTTCAAGTACTATATTGAATAGGTAAGGAGAAAGTGGGCAGCCTTGTCTAGTCCCTGATTTAAGTGGGATTGCTTCAAGCTTCTCTCCATTTACTTTGATATTGGCTACTGGTTTGCTGTATATTGCTTTTATTATGTTTAGGTATGGGCCTTGAATCCCTGATCTTTCCATGACTTTTATCATGAAGGGGTATTAGATTTTCTCAAATGCTTTCTCAGCATCTAAGGAGATGAACATGTGATTTTTGTCTTTGAGTTTGTTTATATAGTGGATTATGTTGATGGATTTCCATATATTAAACCATTCCTGCATCCCTGGGATGAAGCCTA
Organism: Mus minutoides; assembly: GCA_902729485.2. Taxonomy (NCBI): domain Eukaryota; kingdom Metazoa; phylum Chordata; class Mammalia; order Rodentia; family Muridae; genus Mus; species Mus minutoides. The sequence goes on from LR749737.1 coordinate 448,924, forward strand.
CTTGGTCATGATGGATGATCCTTTTGTTATGTTCTTGGATTCAGTTTGCAAGGATTTTATTGAGTATTTTTGCATCAATATTCATAAGGGAATTTGGTCTGAAGTTCTCTTTCTTTGTTGGATCTTTGTGTGGTTTTGGTATCAGAGTAAATGTGGTTTCATAGAATGAATTGGGTAGAGTACCCTCTCTATTTTGTGGAATAGTTTGAGTAGAGTTTGAATTAGGTCTTCTTTGAACGTCTGATAGAACTCTGCACTAAACCCATCTGGTCCTGTTGTGTGTGTGTGTGTGTGTGTGTGTGTGTGTGTGTTTGGGAGACTATTTGTTTATGGGAATTGGGACTGTTAAGATAATTAATCTGATCCTGACTTAACTTTGGTACCTGGTATCTGTTTAGGAAGTTGTCCATTTCATCCAAGTTTTCCAGTTTTGTTTAGTATAGCCTTTTGTAGTAGGATCTGATGATATTTTAGATTGCCTCAGGACCTGTTGTTATGTCTCATTTTTTATTTCTTATTTTGCTAATTAGGATATTGACCCCACGCCCTCTAGTTAGTACTGCTAAGGGTTTATCTATCTTGTTGATTTTCTCAAAAAACCAGCTCCTGGTTTGGTTGATTCTTTGAATAGTTCTTTTTGTTTCCACTTAGTTGATTTTGGCCCGAGTTTGATTATTTCCTGCTCTGTACTCCTCTTGGGTGAATTTTCTTCCTTTGGTTCTAGAGCTTTTACATGTGCTGTCAGACTGCTAGTGTATGCTCTCTCTAGTTTCTTTTTGGAAGCACTGAGGGCTAGGAGTTTTCCTCTTAGGACAGCTTTCATCATGTCCCATAAGTTTGGGTATGTTGTGGCTTCATTTTCATTAAACACTACAAAGTCTTTAATTTCATTTTTTATTTCTTCCTTGATCACGGTATCATCAAGTAGAGTGTTGTTCTGTTTCCACATGTATGTTGGTTTTCTATTATTTATGCTGTTATTGAAGATCAGCCTTTATCCATGGTGATCTGATAGGATTTATGGGATAATTTCAATATTTTTGTATCTGTTGAGGCCTGTTTTGTGAACAATTATATGGTCAATTTTGGAGGAGGTAACATGAGGTGCTGAGAAGAAGGTATATCCTTTTGTTTTAGGATAAAATGTTCTGTAGATATCTGTTAAATCCATTTGCTTCATAACTTCTGTTAGTGTCCATGTGTCTCTGTTTAGTTTCTGTTTCCAGGATCTATCCAGTGGTGAGAGTGTGGTGTTGAAATCTTCCATTCTTATTGTGTGAGGTGCAATGTGTGCTTTGAGCTTTACTAAAGTTTCTTAAATGAACAGGGCTGCCCCTGCATTTGGAGCATAGATATTTAGAATTGAGGGTTCATCTTGGTAAATTTTATATTTGATGAGTATGAAGTGCCCCTCCTTGTCTTTTTGGATAACTTTGGGTTGGAAGTCAATTTTATTCTATATTAGAATGGCTACTCCCTCTTGTTTCTTCGAACCATTTGCTTGGAAAATTGTTTTCCAGACTTTTGTTCTGAGGTAGTGTCTGTCTTTTTCCCTGAGATGACTTTCCTGTAAGCAGCAAATTGTTGGGTCATGTTTGTGTAGCCAGTCTATTAGTCTATGTCTTTTTATTGGGGAATTGAATCTATTGATGTTAAGAGAAATCAAAGAAAAGTAAGTGTTGTTTCCTGTCATTTTTGTTGTTAAAGTTGGGAATCTGTTCTTGTGGCTGTCTTATTTTAGTTTTGTTAAAGGATTACTTTCTTGCTTTTTCTAGGGTGTAATTTCCATCTTTGTGTTGATGTTTTCCCTTTATTATCCTTTGAAGGGCTGCATTCGTGGAAAGATATTGTTTGAATTTGTTTTGTCATAGAATACTTTGGTTTCTACATGTATGGTAATTGAGAGTTTCTCTTGGTATAGTAGCCTGGGCTGGCATCTGTGTTCTCTTAGGGTCTGTCCAGGATCTTCTGGCCTTCGTAGTCTCTGGTGAGAAGTCTGGATTAATTCTAATAGGCCTGCCCTTATATGTTACTTGACCTTTTTCCCTTGCTGCCTTTAATATTCTCTCTTTATTTAGTGCGTTTGTTGTTCTGATTATTATGTATTGGGAGGAATTTCTTTTCTGGTCTAGCCTATTTGGAGTTCTGTAGGCTTCTTGTATGTTCATGGGAATCTCTTTCTTTAGGTATGGGAAGTTTCCTTCCATAATGTTGTTGAAGATATTTGCTGGCCCTTTAATTTGAAAATCTTCATTCTCATCTACTCCAATTATCTGTAGGTTTGGTCTTCTCATTGTGTCCTGGATATCCTGGATGTTTTGAATTAGGATCTTTTTTGCACTTTGCATTTTCTTTGATTGTTGTGTCCATGTTCCCTACAGAACCTTCTACACCGAGATTCTCTCTTCCATCTCTTGTATTCTGTTGCTGATACTCACATCTATGGTTCCTGATTTCTTTCCTAGCGTTTCTATCTCCAGAGTTGTCTCCCTTTGGGTTTGTTTCTACTTCCATTTTTAGATCTTGGATGCTTTTGTTCAATTCCATTGCCTGTTTGGTTGTGTTTTCCTGTAATTCTTTAAGGGATTTTTGTGTTTCTTCTACCTGTTTAGCAGTGTTTGCCTGTAGTTCTTTTAGGACTTCTACCAGTTTAGCAGTGTTCTCCTGTATTTCTTTAAGTGAGTTATTAATGCTCTTCTTAAAATCTTCTACCACCATAATGAGATATGATTTTAAATCTGCTTTGCGCGTGTGTTGGGGTATTCAGGACTCGTTGTGGTGTGCGTACTGATGATGCCCGGTGTTCTTGGTTTCTGTTAGTAAGATTCTTATGTTTGCCTTTCGCCATCTGTTAATCTCTGGTGTTAATGTTCAAGCTGTCTCTCCTTGGAGCTTGATCCTCCTGTGATTCTTTTAGCCTCTGTCAGCACTCCTGGGAGTCCAACTCTCTCCTGAGTCCCAGTGGTCAGAGCACTCTCTGCAGGCAAGTTCTCCTCTTTCAGGGTAGGTGACCAGCAGTCTTGAGCTCTGATCCACCTCCTGAGTCCTGGGGTCAGAACCCTCCCTATAGGCTGACTCTCCTCTGACAAGGAATGTGCCCAGTGCTCTGGGTCTAAACTCCACCTGGCTGAGGATGAAGGCCCAAGGGGACCCTGACCAAGAAGCTCTGTTGCTTCTATCGCCCATGTGCTCTCAGGTGATCAGAAGGTCCTGGGTGTGCTAGGGGTCTTGCAGCTTGGAGAGTCCTCTGGTGCCCTAGATGCCCTAGGCAGGGTTGATGCAGAAGATGGCGGGACTTGCTGGACCTGAATAGATCTCAGCCTCTGGTTGGGCGGGGTTCCTTTGTCCCTGTTCCTGCTGGCACAAGACCTTCCACAATTCTTTGGAACTGATGTTGAGTTCCACTCACCAGTGATCCTCAGGTGATCTCGAGGTCCTGATGGGTAGAGAGCACTCTGGAGCCCTTGGAGGCCTCTGCTGGACTCAGAAGAAAGATGGTTGGGGTGATCCTGACAGGAATAGATATGCTACTACCTATTCTTAACCCCTAAGCATTAACCATTAAATTTTATGATTTGAATTACCGAATTAATGGTGACCTCATTTGGATAGGTGTATTTTAGTGATTTTATTTCATTAGATTAATTACTCTGCTGTTTCTCAATATCTTGCCACCAAAATACCAAATTCCCATGGTGATTTCATTGCAAATATATTTTGACATTCTATGTTTTACTTTTGACTTAAATACACAGGAGAACTTCTAACCAGTATTTTAAACAACCAATTCATAAAAAATGATACATTGGCTTCAATAAAAAGAAACTTGTTTTCCTAATTTTTCTTAAGGTTTCTTTTCTATATTTATTTAGCTCTCTCCCTCTCTGTCTCTGTCTCTGTCTCTGTCTCTGTCTCTGTCTCTCTCTCTCTCTCTCTCTCTCTCTCTCTGTGTGTGTGTGTGTGTGTGTGTGTCTGTCTGTCTGTCTGTCTGAGTGGATCTGTGTCTGGTATACATTTTTTGATTTGTGTGAGGATTATAGGAAAGAAGATACCAGACACTCCAGAGGTGGAGATATAGATAGCTATCCATCTTCTGATCCTGACCACTGAGAACCAGACTGGGTCTCTGGCAAAACAGCAAGTGCTTCAGCCTCTCTATTATTTCTGTCAAGGAGTCTTTTCTCATAATGGCCAGCTTTGACCTACAGCATTCAAATCTGCCTTTCAGAGAGTTACACATCTTGAATTTGAAGTAGTATTAGTAGTTCTAGTAATACTGGATAATATTTAACATTTGTTTTTCTCACACAGGAGGTGTGAATCTTTAAACACTGTAAAGATGAAAAGAATTTATGCAACCTCACAAAACTTAAGCAAACATGAAGCACATGATATCTGAAGCCTTTAATTTCCATTTTGTAAAGTTTTAGAGGGGTTTTTCCCTCATATTTTTTATGGTGCTTCTTGTTTTTGTCATATCAGCCCTAGTATAAAAAACTTGTCAGATAATTTTTGGTAGAATCTGAAGAGATGTGAAGGCTTGAAACAAACTTTTAATTTATTTACATATTTTACTACAAAGCTTTATTAAAATCATGGTACATATTTACGTAAATAGCTTTAAATACATGCAGTAGATAATTCAAATTTGGGTGTGGAAAATTCTCCTGTAAATATATACATTTTGTATAAATATATATTTGGACAGATTATATGAATTTTTATCCTGTGATGAGTTGTTTCTCAACCAGATTCCCTCTAATCATATTGAGATATATGCTCCTATTTGAACAGTAGAGGGAGCCCTACCAAAGCCTAGGAACATGTAAAGCTGGTTTACATAAAATTTTCCAAGTAAAAGTTATTCAAAAAATGTTATGGACAAATCAAGATTTTAAAAATCTTGTTAAAGTCTTTGTTAAAGTCTTTATCTTCTTTAATACATTTTGTTCACTTTTAATATATTTGATGATGTTAAAAGGTGTAGACAGACAAATGTCATCTTTGTTGGTACACATTCCATTTCATTTATGCATACATTTATTCATATATCTAAATAATAGTATATTTCATAAGACTTATTCTCATATATATGTTATTTGTGTGGTTTTTTTGTTAAAGCCCAGATTATTAAATCACTAAAACATTTTTTTCCTCAAATATGTTGTTTATTTGCCTTAAGTCATACTCAAATTTGTACTAGGGAAGAAAAAGAGGAGGAGGAGGAGCAGGAGGAGGAAGGTGAAGAAGAAGATGGAGGAGGAGGAAGAAGAAGAAGAAGAAGTAGTGTTAGAAGAAGAAGGTGGTAGCTATGAAGTATGGAAATCACAGAGCTTCATGAAGCTGACTCTGATTGAGGCTTTGTGGAATCATAATAAATATACATGAGTATTACTACATGAAGGAATTTTCTAGATCAGGAAGTTCTAAGGACAAGTGAAACTTACTTAAAAATAAATCTGGGGTCTAAAAAATGCTTCCATTTTGGACCTACACATTTACTTACCTATACATCTCAGGTCTGATTCAAAGATCATAAAAATAACAAATAATAAAATCAAACAACAAACACACAAAAAACCAAAACCCTTGACTATTTTCCTTAGTCACAAGTGTTTAAAGAATGCTAACATTTAACAAACAAATATATTGAAACTCTTAAAGGTATACAATCTACTTGTATTTCCTTCTAAAACCATAAATATTGAAAACTGAGACATTCTACTGCCATTAAACTCAGCCTGGTGTCAAAACTTATGCAACTAACACAGAAATTGTTGCTGACCTCCATGATGCTAAGCCATATAGTCTTTATGATTCTTGTTTGGGGCAATAAGACATTTTGGCTAAAACCAAATTTGTTTAACTCCAAAGTGCTCACCCAGGACTCCTGGAGAGCTTATCTAATTTCTAAAGTGTACTGCCCATCACCATCATCATCATCCTAGGTCATGAAAACTCTGAACCCCAGAGCAGTCACCTGAAGTGTTAGCATGTTTATGATGTCTATGCATCTGTCCAAACTGTTCCCTATGTATGACAATAGTTATACTTAATTTATAAAGTTGGAAATCCTATGTCAACCCTACAGATATGAATGATTGCTACTGTGTAGCTATCCCCTCAACATTGAACACAACCATGGCTATCCTGCACCAGAGCAATGGTAATGACCCATGTGACATGAACAGGACAATTAACAGTCCTTTGTAGAAGGATCCTGGAGGATCATGTGGCTCACTTGGCTTTAATTGACTCTTCCTGAGGTGTTGATGAGGCCCTTGTTCTTCTGGAGTTACACAAGAGGTAAACCCCCTGACAGCAGTGGAAGCCTTCACTAGCACAGCTGCTCATGGAGAACAGTGACATCATCTTCAGTGATGTCACATCTTGTGAGTTGTTCATGATACAGATGGGGCTAAGCTGCTTCGGCTAACTTACTTATTACTAAAAATAACCTAAATAAACTCACTGGATCACTAAGCTGGGCAGGGATAAAATCCATTATTTGTTCTCCCAGTCCCTGCCCTATCTGTGACAAATAGATATTTATTTACATCTCCCCATAAAAAGTTAGGTAAGAACAATACATCTACAAATGATCCATTAACACAAGGAATATATGTTTGGCAATTGACTGAACATGTGATACCTATACACATCATAGGAAAGCACCATGAATTCATGATAATCACAGAAACTATCATAATTCTCTATATGGTGATGGCAGCTTACTTATTTGCAAGTCCTGCCCACAAATTTTGACATGGTCTGTCCTCATGTCATACACTTTAAAATAAAAGGTCTGATTATCATAGTTCACTCTAAAATCCAGTAGGTAAGAGATGACAAAACACATAAATTCTTTGTACTGTTAGCTGATTAAGAACAATTTGAAATAAAAATATGTTTTAGAAAGCATCCATAGCTCTTTTCTGATAATAAGATTAGTGGTGATATAGAAGGAATGCTACAAGAGCCTTATTAGTTCCTATTCTAGAAATGGATATATAAGAAAATAGCAAAAGGTTCAGTGGGTGAAGGGCTTGAATTCACATCTCTTATTACTCACAAGCAGATGGTAGGGTAAATCCATCAGCCGAGAGTTCCTGTCCATGAGGAAAGTTAGACCCATCAGAATCCTTAGAGACCATGAGCTAGGCAAAATAGCTTATACAACTTCAAACTACGTAAAGATGAAAACTCACACTGGTAGATGAACTCTGACCTCCACAGAAATGATGTGGCACATGCAGAGAGAAGAGAGACAAATGGGGGAGGGATGGTGTGTGTGTGTGTGTGTGTGTGTGTGTGTGTGAGAGAGAGAGAGAGAGAGAGAGAGAGAGAGAGAGAGAGAGAGAGAGAGAGAGAGAGCAGAGAGCGCTGTCCCAGAGTTTAAGAGCACTTGGCACACTTGTAGAGGAACCTGCATGGCAGCCTACAACCACCTATAACTATAGTTCTGGAAAATATGGTGTCTTCTTTTGTTCTGCACAAGATGAAAATGCATATACATGTGGGCAACTTAAAAACATAAAATAAAAGTTGATAAATGTTAAGAAGAAAATGTGAGAAATAGATGTCAACAAAAGTAATCAATTTAGATTTTAGAAATCACAACTCTCCTAGTTTAGCATTGTGAACACACTCCTCTGAATACCTTTAATGAATTCTAATTTAGAAAATTTTGATAACATATAACCATCTTCCAGTATATGCAAGCATGAGGTCCATTGTTGGACACATAAGGAAATCTTTCCACTCTTAGAACCTAATGATGTCCACACCAAATGCAATCTTGAATTGACACTTTCAATCCCTAGATGAAGAAAATAATTTAAGCTATCTCATGATAGCTCAATCACACTATATACAGAAGTAAACAGGATGCATTGCCCAAATTGGAGAGATAAAGCAGGGAAAGGCATGAGAAGACATTGAAAAGCACTGAGAAAACATTGAAAAGCACGCCTGACCAAGGGATATCTCAAATGAGTCCAAATGTCACAAAGAGGAGGCTGCAATTATTAGAAAACAACATGCTGGATACATCTTCTCCCTAAAAGCACAGTTGCGGGGTTTTCTGGAAATAGAAGCAGCGTGGTGTGGTTGTTTTCACAGCTCCGCTCTCCTCTTCTCAGAGATAGTGTGCTTGGCCCCTTCTTCATCTCACCTGCATCTTGTCTCAAAGTGGTGCTTATTTATTTGCTGGTAGCAGCTTTATTTTAGTTTCCCTGCTGAGTTGGTGTTAAAACAAATTAGTCTAATATATTTTCCTAAGGGAAATTCAATTTAGTCTTTTCCCATCTAATGGATAAAGATAGAAATGTTTTAATAAATTTATTTTCAGGTACTTGAATTTTAGTAGCTTCCTGACTTGCTTCCTGCTGAGGAACCCCTGTAGCCATAGTGAAGTACTTGAAAGATGCTTCAAGGGATGGACTAGCCCATCATCTGATGGACCAGCTTTTTTCACTGCTCTCCATCTTTCCTTCCTTCCTCCCTCCCTCCCTCCCTCCTTCCCTCCCTCCCTCCCTTCCTTCCTTCCTTCCTTCCTTCCTTCCTTCCTTCCTTTCCTTCCTCTCTCTCTCCCACTCCCTTCCCTCCTTCCTTCCTTCTTTTCCTTCCTCTCTCTCCAAATCCCTCCCTCCCTCCCTTCCTTCCTTTCTTCCTTCCTTCTTTCCTTCCTTCCTTCCTTCCTTCCTTCCTCCCTTCCTTCCTTCTTTCCTTCCTTCTTTCCTTCCTTCCTTCCTTCCTTCCTTCCTTCCTTCCTTCCTTCCTTTCCTTCCTCTTCCTTCCTCTTCCTTCCTCTTCCTTCCTTCCTTCCTTCCTTCCTCTCTCTCTCCCACTTCCTTCCTCTTTCTCTCCTACTTCCTTCCTTCCTCTTTCTCTCCCCCTTCCTTCCTTCCTTCCTTCCTCCCTCCCTCCCTCCATTCCCCTCTCCCTCCCTCTCCTTCCCATTCCCTTTCCTTCCTTCCATCCTTTCATCCTTTCATTCCTTCTTTTCATTTTTTTTGTTTCTTACACTATTTCCTTGTTTTCTTCACTTCTACTCATGAATGAATATTTGATCAACTGTAACAAAAAGTTTCTGCACACTAATGATAATAATAGCATGTAACAAAGCCTGGTTCTAAATTCTTTATTCAATTTCTACTTATTGCCAAAGAAAACCAATTTATCGTGATAAAGTGTTTTGAGCAATGGGATGTGTGGAATCAGAGATTCAAGCCTAAAGTATTCAGAGCCTAAGGAGATTCCCCAGCATATTGGTACCCAGAGACACTGTAGGGTACTTACAATCAGGACTCAGTACTGTGCTTCATTCTGCTTTTCTCTCTGCTTCTATTACAGTTAAAGTGTTGCTAATTATAGATACTCTGTTTATTTATCCTCTGTGTTTAAAAAAAAAAAAAACTTGTGTTCTTCAGATATGATCAGAAAGATTCTCAAACAAATGTAACAAGTTCCACTTTTTCTTAGCCTTTTCTACCAGAACACTTGTTATCAACCTGTGGATTGTGAACCACTGGGGGAAATCAAATAACACATTGGCAGGCATCATTTAGCAGATACCCTATATTTCAGACATTTACTTTACAATTCTTAAGAGTAGCTCAATTATCATTATGAAGCATCCACACAAAGAACTTCATGATTGGGTTCAGCACAACAAAAGAAACTGTACTAAAGGGTGCCAGCATTAGGAAGGTTGAGAGAGAGGTACTCTGGAAGTACCATTGGTATCAGAAATTCTACTGTATGAACTCTGTGATAAATGTATGGTATCAATGCTTTTACCACTGAATTGACACCAAGTTTGGGCTGCAATAACTTCTTGATGAGAGGAATGTGATTTCATTTCTATTTTCAAGTAGAATCTTTGTGGACAGAAAATCCTACATGTGATTTAGAAGATTAAATTTTCCCAGCAAAGTACTTGCACAGAGAAAATGAACTGGAAAATCAGTGTAGAGGAAAATAAAATGTTCTTACTGAGCTGACAGCAGAGAGGCGGGACACAGAAACCAGCATTTCAGGACAATAATGGTACATGTCATTAATCCCAGCACTTGAGAGGCAGAAGAAATTGGTTCTCTCTGAGTTCGAGACCAGTCTGATCTACAAAGTGAGTTCCATGCTGTCATACAGAGAAACCTTGTCTTTAACATGAAAACAAAACATAAAAAAAAAAAAAAAAAAAACAAAAAAAAAAAAAAAAAAAAAAAAAAAAAAAAAAAAAAAAAAAAAAAAAAAAAAAAAAAAAAAAAAACAAAGCCAAACAAAACAAAAAACATGAAAAAAATAACAAAACAAAACAATAAGAAAGCAGCATTTTGGAGTCCTCTAGAAAAAACAAAATGGACAGTAATGTCAAAATGACTCAAGGGTACAGAAAATTCTGCCAGAGTAGTTGACATTCACAATCTTGATATCACAAGAGGTAAAGTGAACTGTCAGAATGATCAAAACTGAAAGGATAATTGAAACACTTGCCACAAAAAAATCTTAAAATATAGAACTCTTCCAAATTCAATAGCCGAGGAGACATAGGTGTTAATATTTCATGGTTAATTTTCAATAGAGGAAGTGTTTTAGAATTTCAGTTGCTATCTTCACTGTACATAAAATTAAATCATATTTTCACCATTCTATGGTTTATGTGTCCAAGGGTATATTGATAAACATATTATTTTAACTAGTTTATGTATTTTAATATGTCACAATGTTCTTCTTATTGATGCTATGATCATATGAGTATTAAAAGTAATTCAATTAATAAATTATACTATTAGATAACAGATCAGAAACTTATGTGACCCCACTGCACTACTCTAAAGCATACATATTGAAATTTCATTGGCTTAAGAAGAATGAAGGCAGTGGTAAAGAGACAAGAACACTTTATACATCAGAAAAGTATGAAGCAATTTTTGGGTTCCATTAAGAGAAAATGGATGAGAGGTGTCTCAGATTGCTAATCATCATGAGTTACATCTCAGTTTTTGGTTTTTATCAAAATTTTGTTATCATTAGTCTCCTCCTTAAAAATCCCCCAGGCTGATAAAAGCATGACTATCCCCCCCCCCCCAAATAAAACAAAACAAGCAAATATAAAAGAAGTAGTGAAGTAAATCTTAACAACCTGAATAAAGGTCACAATTCCATTCTATTAACTTTTCTTCGCATCTCAGAGGTCCAACCCTAAAACCACTGAGTTACATTTCTTACCTTAAATATCATAGGCTGGTTCTTGATAATATGACTGGGAGCAATAGGAGAAAGACAGAAGGAATAATAAAAAGCTGAAGATGAGCCACATCCTATGATGGAGATAAGTCAGTAGCCTGGCTACTCACCATGCTCTCATTATTGATATCATGAGTGAGTAGAAAGGCTAGCTAATCTTAGAAGAGTATCACTACAGAGGACCAGCCTTTGGGCACCACAGTCCTGCCAGCATCCGGGATGAAGGTCAGTACCTTTTGCACAGATGGTTTACCTAATAAAAACTCAACCTTTCCTCAATACCCATATTCAAACCAGGGAGTACCTTTCTATTCTCCTGAACTTTGGAATGAAAATATTTGGCATGGCTGTGCTTGGGTCCAGAATGTACATTCATCCCTGGGGAAAGCTTTCTCTAGCTCTCAACAGCCCTGAGTTGTCTGTATCTCTTTGGGTAAGATCAAGGCCATTCAGGCTTACCCTATTCCCTTTAGACTGTTATTTGTCATTGTTCTTGTCCTTATTTTAAGTCAGCGATGTTGGTGAGACTTTATGGCTGTCACTTCTGACATTCCTAGGATGCACAGTATCACAGAAAATTCCCCAATCTATATATATATAATTTACATAGGGGTCATAGTAGAAGCTATATTTCCTGTTACACAGATGTAAACTATGCAACCTGAATCTATTCCAGTCCCATCTCTGAGTGCTTAGGAGTTGAGTCTATTGTTCAGGTCAGGGATGCTCCATTTTGTTTTATATATATATATATATATATATATATATATATATATATATATATATATATATTCTCCTAAGTACATATGATACATGTGGGTGTATAACAATAATTAATGAAGAAGGAAGGCCATTCTTTTGACAGAGAGCAAAAAGGTAGTTTCAAGGGAGAAAGGGAAGGGGGAAGTGATATAATTGTATTATAATCTCATAAAAGTGAACAAAATAATAGTATGATACACATTGACTCTGAACTGCATCTAGTCTATACAACTGTATTATGTGAATATTGCATTATTTAGTAATAGCAAAAGAGAAAAACGATCTGTTAAATAGATCCATTTGTGCTGTGAATATAAATAGGGTTTCTGTCTCTGGGATATTCATTGTTCTATGATATGTTGATTTAATTTACATAGGGCTCATCGTAGAAGCTACATTTCCTGTTATGCAGATTTGAACTATGCAACCTGGATCTATTCCAGTCCCATCTCTGAGTGCTTAGGAGTTGAGTCTGTTGTTCAGGTCAGGGATGCTCCATTTTGTTACACTTTTAAAGGTCATCATGTCAGGAAGCATGCAAAGATTAACCTTGTGCTCAGAATTGGAGCCATTAACTTATTGCTCTTTGGCTGATATGTAGGCCATAGAAGAATAATTTGAATAAAAATGTAAGGGCAAAATTATGGACCTGTGATTGTCTTTCTTGGTAAAATTATTACATGTTATCACAGGGTCATTATAGGCTAACAGATAAGTGGTGAATTACTGTAATCAAAAATGTACAAGAATACCAACTGTACATGCAAATAAGTGGTTCTTACTTCTCAATTGTATGCATTTTCATCAACCATAAAAGCATGTATGATTTTTTTCAAAACAAATGAAAATTGATTTTCTAAGACAAAACTCTCTATTTGAAAATGAATGGATTGTGAAATTAAGATGGTAGCATAATTTTCTATTCTATTTAAAATTTAAGAACAGATAATTGCTTATAGATGCCACAATCTGAAGAACATCATTATTAGTGCACACACACATGTCATTGCTTATGATTCAGCAATTAGTAGTGCACACACCGTGCATTTGCTTCTCATTATGATAACTTATATTGTGTCATGTGGAAAATTTGCTAACCTTGTCTCTTAGGGACAGCAGCTGTCTTGACATGTTTATATTGATCTATGGTCAACAATTCAAATCCCAAGGTAACTGATACAGGGTCTGCAGGAATCTTTCAACATTCATAACAGCAGGTCAACAAATGACAATTAAGAAGCAAAGAAATTTGCAATCCTATTATTTTCCCATGTCAAAATTAGCTCATCATTATACAACCCAGCATTCAGTCTAATTTTAGAAAAAGAAAAGGATAATAATAGAATTCCAATTTGCTGCTTAGAACAAATTAAGGGAAACTTTCTGTGGGGGTCTCCCAAACAGCAAACATATTTAGAATTGCTTAACATGACAAAGATTTTGCTGTTTATACTCTAAAAATAGTCAGTACTGCTTCAGTAAACTAACAATGTGTTAAGCAGCACCGTTAACCAAAATTTCTGAGAAAAATCTCACTAATAACTAAATATTATGCAGAGTATATTATGGCAGAACTAAGATATGAACTGTGTTTCTACATACAGGAATAAGATAATTTATTAACTATTTAATACATTGTGTCTTCCCTAAGCATCCTATAACATCATGTAAAGGTTAATAGACTTTGGACAGATGAAAAGTATTTTAAGAATCTGCATTTATGTTAATTTTTCTCCTTACACTTCATATACTTATTTGATGTGAAAAATAAAAAAAAAAAAATGAATCATCAGGAATGAGGAAGAATAAAGAAAAGGAAAAGACAGATGGACGCTGATCAGAGCTAATCAGGGCCCCCACTAGCAACACATATAGTCATTGAATTACACTGTATCAATAGAGATGTGGGTTTCATTACAGAGATAGTAGGTGATCATTTTTCAAAAAAACAAACAAACAAACAAAAAAAACTTCCCATAGTTTGATAAATATATCAATTTTAGTGTACAGTATAATCAAATTATAACAATGCTCTTTCAGCTACTGGATATCAGATGACATAAGCAACAGAAATTTCAGTTTCTAAAACAAACACTCCACTCAATTGAAATCATTTAATTTGGGAACTGTGAGTTTTAAGTACCTACTATTACTGTATAAGAAAATGAAGACAGCTGAAAAGTGACACGTGGTTTTAGTGGAGGAGACTTAATAAAGTGATAGTTGCTACTCTACCCTAATTGGTAAGACGTAGGGCAGACAATGAGGGAGAACATGGCAGAGCAAGGTAATGAGAGCAAGAGCAGAGATACACAGAGTGATGGAGAAACAACTCAACTTACATGTGAATCAGGGTAACATTTTGGAAACACCCAATCCTAAACAACTCATTACGGAGTGCAGCGAGTGTGTTCATTTATATACTGTAACAGTATTCTTGATGGATATTGATTACTCAGTTCCTGCAATTAGTCATGTATTACAGGAAGTGTTTAACACCTGTCTATACATTTTGTACAAATCCAATGAAGATAAAACTAAGATCACTTTAGCAATGAATAAATAACTTTCGAAAAAAGTTATAAATGTCTTCCAAGCAAAAGGAAAAAGCAGAGTCTAGTACTAGAAATATTTTATACACCTTTGCTCTGATATGATGATAATTCCTGGATAGAAACATTCTAGTTTTAAAAGCTAAAGCCTGGGCTGCTCAAATGTCTAGAGACTCATACTGATTTAAGTATAATGATCAGAGATGCTCACCTGCCATTGATATATGAGAGGAACTTGCCAATAGAGCTCTATTTCAAATTTCCTGAAAGGGCTATGTTTCCCCAAGCTGTAAACAGGTCAGGTTGAGTAGAAGGAAATGAAAACTGAATAAAATATACTGCCACATGACTCAACCAAAAGGTAGAAGAATACAAGTTGTTATAGCACGGTCTATTAATTTTTTTTTTTTTATTTTTAAATAAGATGAAATCTATTAAAGAATAATAAAAATAATAGTTTTTAAAAATATAAGAAGTTTCAAAGTTAAACCATTAACTTGACATGTTACTTTCTCTGCCACAACAACTTAGCACGCAGGTGTTTTCATATTCATATTCTACCCTTAGGTGCTGCACAACACAATATAATTAGATATTATATCTCACAATGTTAGTATTTCTGTTTCTGTATTGATAGGCACTTAACGGTAATCAATTATTTATGATAACAATAGACATAAAGTGCAGTCTCCTTTGAGGTTGATTCTGCTAAGGCAAAATGGAAAGGACTTCGCTAATGTGGTTCTTAAAAGTTAAGTGAGATTGAGGTAATGACAGCTAAAAGGAAAATATTATTTGTAATATTAGCATGCCCTGTTTGAATGGCAGTAAGACTATTGGAAAGTAGCTGTGAAGTGGAAACTTCTAATTTCATTGAAAAGCCAGCTATGTTAAATAATGTTTTGCTGGGGCATACAGGGTAAAAGGATATTTTGCTGGAGCAGACACGGGAATGTCTGTTGTCCTGAAGCAGACACTGGTGAAAGGACATTGTGCTAAAGCAAATAATTGAAAGGAACCATGATGACAGAATATAAATATGACCCCATAAACAGTGAGAGACAGATATTGAGCATTGGTTTGGTTTGCTCCAGCTTGCTATTCTTAGACTTGCTATTCTACACTTCGAATGTATGTTGTGATCCCCACTAGTGGTGATGCCAGAGAGAAACTCACCCAAGAACTGCCCCTGAGTTTCCTGAGGCAGCTTGCCACTTCTGCAGCCTCGCCTCAGGTCAGTTGGCATGTCTTGCATTTTCTTCAGGATTAAACTACAGCTGCTGGTCCCTGCCTGGTATCTGCTTGTCTAGAGGACAGAGCCTTATCTTCATTTGGTAGAACATTCTTAGAAAATAATTTTGAGACAGATGAATGCACTTTGACTTATTTTCTCAGCAGTTATGCATGGATTTTTATAGAATTCAAGATTGTTCGATGTTTTGAGAGTGTTTCAGTTTGCCTTAGAGTCATCTTGTAGGTGTTCAATATGTACTATAAAAATATTATTTGCCAAACCCAATATAATTGGAAATAATGCAATATATCTTCCATTGCACTGGGAAAATGACAGATTTTTGGAGAAGAATAAAATTATTAGTTTGATACTACACATTTAACTTTTGTTATTTTGTATAAAGTATAATATATTCAGAAGAGAGAAAGGAGCTTGTGGATATGCATAAATAAGCTTTAAATAAGAGATATCATTGTTCTAATGAATTAGTGCACTATTTTCACATTCAATATTTCAAAATTGGTATTTCCATATTTTATAAAGCATTTAACTCCATTATGACATATCTTCTCAAAATACAGGCAAAATATAACTTCTAACCTCAACGATTCCAAAGCCCTCAAGATGGTACTTCAGGATTTTCATGCTTCTTAGAAGAAATTATTATTTTCATATTCTGAAATTACGATGTAATAATTCAAAAGTGTCAGAAGAAAAGATATATATGAAGGAAACTATTTCGAATTTTTCATTCCCAGTTCACATGTTTCTGTGAACTTGGCTAGCCAAATACATACAACTAATTTATTTAGCAAAAGATGTAAACTATCATAACAAAGAACAAAGAGATTTAATGCTCTTTTTGTTTGGTTGATTTTTTTTTCATTAATTTATTTATTTATTCATGTTATACCTCAATCACACCCCTCCGTCCTTTCTTCCCAGTCCACTCTCCCACCACCTTCCCCAATCCCTCTTTTCCTTTGCAAGGGAGAGTCTCCACATTCTGCTCTCATCCCCCCAACCACTTAGCCACTCAGTAACAACCTGCCCTGGCACATCAAGTCTCACTTGGGTTTATATTTGATACCTATCTTAAACTTCAGAGAAGGATATAATCCTTCAGTTCCTGGCATCTTAATGGGAATTTTTATCACCTTCAACAGAACATAGTCAAAAATAGTCATTTACTTACCAACCATCAACATAACAACTGTTTGTAAGGTTAGTGGCTTATTGATCCCTTTCATAACAAGCTAGTATATAAATAAAAAAGAAACTCCAGAAGATTATGGCTGAAGACCAAGAATGGGGATAGAATAAAAGGTAGAACTGAGCCAGAAAATCTTTAAAAATAAATCTCATGTAGGAGTAACAACCGATCTCATCAAAATAGCAAGTTAGAGAATACCAAGAAAGAGTAGGAGCAAGTCTGTGCATAGTTTTCAGTTTACCATGGGGTGTGCTCTAAAGAATCATTGCACCATGGGAATATTGTAACTCAAAGAAGCATCTGAAATACTTACCTTACAGAACAGAGTGGCAAAGCCACACAATGGTTTTAGGGTATCTGTTTATACTCAATTCTTATGACTCTGTGACTGATATCTGTGACTTGCTTCCACTCTCTGGTCTATACAGTGTACTGATCATAATTTTTGCAGAAGGAAGGGTAAAATATAAAGTATAACTCCTATTGCATGCACATTATTTACATATCATCACAAAATCAGATAAGCTTGTTTAAAATTTTAAGCCAGGTAGCCTTAGTTCTCACTTGAAGTTTATTCACAGTTTGTGGTGTCCTTCCCCACCAACATAGTTGGTGCAAATGGCCAGAGCTGTGCCGCACCCAATGGCATCCATTGTTTTGTTAACTAGGCTAAGAGCCCGGTACCCCTGCAGCCAGGTTCTGCAAGTCTTCTAGGTTACCCGGCTCCACCCAGCTTACCAGAGGCCCACCTACGACCAGCCCACCTGTGCAACCTGAGAGATGTCACGAGACTTCAGGGTTCCCGCCAAACTCCAGAACGCCTGCACAGAAGACTGGGGGCGGGGCTTCCCTTCCTTTATCCCCAAATGCTTGTCCACCATTAAAGAGTCGTTCTAAGCAGAAGCAACCATGTAGCCTCGGAGACCTTCTTTCTTCCCCCACTCCCTTAGTTTCATTTCAGCTTAGGGCCAATCCTCCAGGAACCCAGTCAACTGTGGGCAGTGGACCCCAACAACAGTTCAGAAACAAAGTTGGAGATATGTTTTTCTTACAGTAAGAGGAAGAAAAAGACAAAAAAGGGGGGGGGTGGAGATATGGCTCAAATCTTAGTAGTGGTTGTTCTTTTAGAGGACATGTTTTGGTTCCCGGGACCTATGTGATGGCTGATAACCATTTGTAACCCCAGTTCCAGGGTGTTCAATGCTTCTGACACACTGAAACACCAATCCCAAGACACACACACACACACACACACACACACACACACACACACAAATTCATACATGTATGCAGGCAAAACATAAAATAAAATAAATATAAGCTTTATAAAAATGGTAGCAATAACAAATTTAAAATGAAAAGTGCTCAGATAAACATGTGGTAGAAAGAAATTAGGCTAACTAAGGTATAGTTTAAGAAAGATGATGGTATATAGTAAAGCCAAATATTATACCTGATCTCCGGGAAGCATGGAGCAGTTTCAGACAAAAAACTAAAGTCTGTAAAGATAAACTTACAGTTTTGGGGGGGTTTCCTCTGTAGCTATAAAATGAAGAACAGAAAGGTAGAACTGTGGATGTAGTTGACAAAAGCTTCTCCTCAAACAGGAGATGCTGTGGTATATATACGCCCCCTTCATCTTTTAGGACAAGAGATAGAAGGGAATTTCCAGAAATGTAGTCCTTTCTCTTTTCAGAGTTAAGTGTGGATCGCACACTGACATAAACATGTTCTTGCCTAAGACAGGAATTACACATAAACAGAACGTCTTCCTTAGAATCAAAAAACTTGGACAGGTGCTAGTAATGAAAGTGACCAGAATTCAAAATAAGAACTATTGATATCTCCTTAAGTCCACAAGCCACAGAGTTCTTCTTTCAAATAAACTACATTTTCAGAAACATAACCAAGGCTTGCTTTCATCTTTTCTTCTCTTAGTATCCCTTAGTTGCCTCTGTATTCCTTTGGGAAGGGTTGGAGAATCTTTGTCCTTTTCAGTTCCACCTTAGCCCATCTCACCTTCTCTTCCACAGTGATACCTGAGCCTTAGGCACAATAGTGGTTTGTAGATTTATGCATTGAGCCTGGAGTTCACAACTCTACATTTTTGAATGACTGTTTTTCTCTAAAGGTCTCTGTCTGTTCCAAATAGACAGTTCCTTAATGGGAAGTAAGAACTATACTGGCCTAGATGTACAGGCAAAATATTTCAAGTGCAATTAGGAATTATGCTGGTTTAGTAAAATGAAGATTGTAAATTCTTCAAGATCCGTGACTCACTAGCCCTGAGTAGTTGCTTCTATTACCAGATATGAGTTCTCTTCAGAGTAGATCTTAAGTCCAGTTAGATAGCTGTTGGTTATCCCTTGTTATGAGTGCCGCTGCTGAGCCATTAGGGTTAAGGTTAGCAGCTAGGCATGAGAGTCACTACTGAGCAATTCCAGCCATTGTGCCTAGCTGGTGTTTTTCTGTTTCCCGGCTTTCATTACTGTGAAGGGCTTTGGTTTACCTTCTTTGGAAACTTGCTTGGCAAATTTTGGTACCATGAAAGGTAACCCCTAGGGAAGAGGCATTCAGTTCATGTTCTGATCAGGAAACTCTGGACTCTGAATCTTAAGTCTATGGGGTTTTTAATAGTAGTGATTTACCCTCCATCTCATGGAGGTAATCAAGTACAATAACAGTAGACTTTAAATTTTGGGAGTCTTAGAAAGACTTGACCAACATCTGAGAAGAGAGATTTACTTTCCTAGTGTTGTAATTTTTTTTTGTTTTGTTTTCTTTTTTCTTTTTCTTAGTTGGTCTTTGGCTTTAAGGGAGAAGATCAATCTGAAAGAAAATCTTCACTTAAAATATATATTTATTTAATTTTTATTTTTTAATTTTTTATTAGATATTTTCTTCATTTACATTTCACCTGTTCTCCTGAAAATCCCCTAAACCCTCCCCCATCCTTCACCCTGCTCCCCTACACACCCCACCCACTCCCCCCATTGGCCCTGGAGTTCCCCTGTACTGGGGCATATAAAGTTTGCATGACCAAGGGGCCTCTCTTCCCAATGATGGCCAACTAGGCCATCTTCTTCTATATATATGCAGCTAGAGACATGATCTCTGGAGGAACTAGTTAGTTCATGTTGTTCTTCCACCTATAGGGTTGAAGACCCCTTCAGCTCCTTGGGTACTTTCTCTAGTTCCTTCCTTGGGAAACCTGTGTTCCATCTAATAGCTGATTGTGAGCATCCACTTCTTTGTTTGCCAGGCACTGGTATAGCCTCCCACGAGACAGCTATATCATGGCCCTTTCAGCATTATCTTGCTGGCGTATGCAATATTGTCTATGTTTGGTGGCTGATTGTGGGATGGATCCCTGGCATGCAGCAGTCACTGGTTGGTACATCCTTTTGATTCAGCTCCACACTTGATCTCTGTAACTCCTTCAATGTGTGCTTTGTTCTTAATTCTAGGAAGGGGCAAAGTGTCCACATTTTAATCATCATTCTTCATGAGTGTCATGTGTTTAGTAAATTGTATCTTGGGTAGTCTAGGTTTCTGGGCTAATATCCACTTATCAGTGAGTACATGTTATGTGAGTTCTTTTGTGATTGGGTTACCTCACTCAGGACAATACTTTGGGATTCCATGTATTGTAGTTTTTTTCTTTCAGTTAGAGAGTTACTAGTGAGATTTCCTCTGAGTGTTCCAGCCACCCTTACAGTTACCTTACCTTCCTCTTATTCTGATGTTTATCTTCCTCTCAATCTCTAACTGGGCTTTCCACTTCTTTCCATTTCCCTGTTCAGATCTCTTGTTCTCTCAACCTGCAAATGCCCCCTATTACTTTATTTCTGGAGTTACTTCAGGATGTATATTCACATATAAAGACTTGGATGTAGGAGCCTCCAAGGAAAGAGAATACATGAAATGTATCTTTTAGAATCTTGGCTACTTTGCTCAATATGTTCTTTTGTGGGATGTGTGTTTGTCTGAGTGTGACTTGGTTGGCCAGAAGAGCACATCTAACTGCTGAGAACTGAAGCCACTGGAGGTTGAAAACTATCTGATGTGGGTGCTAGGAATGAAAAGCGGTTTCTGTGCAAGAGGAGTCTGTACTTTTAACTACTGTGTCATCCCTCTAGCCCCTATATTTTAAAATTTTATAAGTCTCACTTGTACATTGCACTTGAGGCAATTTTCTAGTTAATATCACATGTATGTCACACATTTTGACTCTTGTTTTTCACTGTTTTCCATGCATGACAAAAGGCATAACTTCCATTGCATATATGCACAGACCTCTACATGATGTTCTTCACAGTAGTACCTTGGAAATTTCATAAAGCAGGGGCATATTACTGTTGAAAAGTGTTTTGGAAACTTTGCAAGCTTTCTTAAATTTAAATAAAATAATTTTATGTTATATTGAGTCTTAATTAAAACTGGATTCTTTTCATAAAATATATTGTTATTACAATCTCCCCTCTGTCATCTCCTCCAAGATCTTCCCCTCCTCTTCATCCACCCAAAACCATATGTAAAGCCACATCCTTTCTTTCTCATTAGAAAAATAGAGCAGGTATTTATGATCCTTATTTGCTTGACATATTCGTTGTGTAGCAATCATAGTAAAAAGATATTTTCCCTATTTCTTCATTATGATCACTTTCTTTCTGAGAGAATTTAAGAGTTCTGACCTTGATTTTTGTTGTTGTTGTTGTTCATTGTGAGTAAAGATGTTTCTCTTTAAAACAAACACTTCACACTTTTAAATATAGATCACTTTTGCTAGTGACAATATTAGATTTGAAACACCTACTTGGTGTGTGCAAGCAGCAACTTCAAATTCACAGTTCATCATGCCTTAAATACCCCTGCCTTGGGAAGGTGCCAGACACATGCCTTTTTTCAGAAGTAAGATCTGACTGATTTTCCATTACAGAACTATAATTCATGAAGTCACTAACTATTTGGAAAAGATCCTTAGGAATATACTTTTTTCTAATATGAAGACATGCACAAGATGAAGGCACACCCTCCTTGCTTTTAAAATAAAGTCCAATGAATCTTCAAAGGCCATCATTCTATGAAAGGAAATTTCCTGCACAGTTGTCAGTCTCATTTCAGGTGAATACAGGATGATGCAGCTTAAGCAAAGTGATGCATAAGGCAAAGCAGAGAAATCTGACAAGGCAGCAGATAAGCAGTTTATCCAGAGCTATCTGCCTTCAGCTGTACCATGGCAATGCAGGGCAGTAAAGTGGGACACCGAGCAAGAAGCAGGGAGGTTACTGCTGTGTTTAAGTAAGTGTTTACATCATGCAAAACATACCTTTTCTCCCATTACATTATATAGCAAGAACAAGTTGTATTTATATATTTAAGAAAACACACAGATAAACAGACAGGCAGACACACACATGTAACTATTAGAGAAAAAGAGCAAGGGAATGTATATGAGAGCGTTTGGAGGGAACATAGAGAAGGGAGAAATGATGTAATCATTTCATGGTAAAAAGAATTAAAGTATTTTTAAATATCTGTTTTATTTGTATACCTGCTTAAAATGTGATTAAATGTATTCAATTTTTAATCTAACAATAAAGACATATTTACTCCATCTCAGCACTTATTTTTCAGGGATTATGGAAATATAAAGAATTTTAATATATGGTAGTTAGACAAAAGTTCATTGCTAAGATGAAGAAAAATGACAAATCTGTGATGATCTTTATAAAGTTCAGCAAGGCTTAACTCAGCCACTCCCATTTAATCTGTCATTATAGAGATGAAAAATACCTTCAACATTTACACGGACACACAGAGCCCATAGGAGACAAATCACACTGATTCACTGAAGGTCACATTTTTGTGTGTCTATTAAGAATTATCTCTCTTTTGGCCCTTATACTCCAATGAAACTCCAAGTTCACAATGACCTCTGGTCATTAAATTTACCAATCTTTTCACAATTTTCAGTAAATAAAATCCAGATGAAATGATCTCATTTCTTAGTTCACACCAAACCTTAGCTTCTATGATACGGTAGAGGTATGTCTTCTCCTGCCTTTCTGATTGTACCATCATCATCTTCCACGAAGCCTGTTATTAAGACCTAACTTCTTTCTTACAGCCTTGTCTACCAGTTTCCCTAAATACAACTTAAAATTAGCTTCATTTTGGACTGCGCTGTCTTCTTGAGTGGATTCCACATGAAAACCAGACACATGTTTTATCTGGCCTACGTTGGGGTTCATTAGTACAATAAATACTAAACTGCATTCTAATGGTTGGTTCTCAAGATGTTTATTCCTCAATATTCCAAGTCTGTAAAGAGTTAATGTTCCTTTTATCTCTTTTATAACACAAATGGGAAATGGTGTTTTCATAATTACTTACAGGTTAACAATATACCAGATATGTTAAAACATAACATCTTTCAATCGTACAAATGAAGGTGGTTCCCTCCTATGTTAATCACTTCATATTATAGCAGTACTATTTTAAATACCATAATGAAAGTCCTTATTGATTGTGTCATAAATGTCAATGAGTATACAAAATCATATTTATTTTATGCCTAATAGAAGTTTTAAAAATGTTAGCTTTGAGGCATATTTGGTAACAATGTAAAATTTGTTTCCAACCTGTCATTAAATTTATGTGCTAGTGACCCAAATCATTATACATTTTATTCCCTAGATCTGGAATTTGTTTTAGTGTTCTGGGTGATTTTTTTGAAAGATAATGTGTCACATAAGAAGGTAAAATGCCTCGAACTCAGAAATCCAGCTACCAGAGTGAGTTCCAGGACAGCCAGGGTTATACAGAGAAACCCTGTCTCGAAAAACAAACAAACAAATCAAACAAACAAGAAAAGAAGGTAAAATGCTGTTAAGAGACACTGCAATGTTACATTTTATTCTATTTTATTTATTTATATTTATTTATTTATTGGTTCATCAAGACAGAGTTTCTCTGTATAACCCTGGCTGTCCTGGAGCTCACTTTTGTAAACCAGGCTGGCCTCAAACTCAGAAATCTGCCTGCCTCTGCCTCCCAAGTGCTGGGACTAAAGGTGTGTACCACCACTGCCCGGCAACGCAATGCTACATTTTAAAGGAGTTGTAGTCATATATTTTCAAAGCAGAATACAATAATATTCAAATTAAAATGAAAGTATATTAAAGGAGAATATATTAAAGTATAACAGATAAAAGCTTATTATAATAAATATAGTTAAGAAACATGGAACAAACTATTGGGCTACTTCAAGAATTTTATAACAATCATGAGGTTCTTAGCTTATTCATACTAAATATGTGAAAAATTGACAGGCATTTTCAACTGCTTAATATTATAAGGAGAATATTATAAAATGACAAAGAAGGAAGGGCACATGATCTGTAGATTAAATGAGTTTTATGTGCATGAAATTTGGTATTTCATGCATTATTTCAAATATCTGGAACTTACCACATCAACAACTGATATCTTAAAGTAGTAGAAGCTTTAAGCAGATGAGTGACAACAGACTTAGAATTATTTTTCAGTTGTTGAACCCATCTGAGCATGAAATGGGCTGACACTAGAGAATTCTACTCTTACTAAGGATGATACAGTCAATTTCTATGGTCATATATGGAAAACGATACATAGAAAATAACCTCCAGGATAAGTGTTTCTTGATGGACTATTCAAAGACTCAGAGATATTCCATGTTCCATTTGGTACACTAAAATAACAGCTTTATAAAAAAAAAAAAAATCACTAAGTATAGTAATCTCGTTTCTATCAATAAATGTGGTCCAGAGTACAGCCAATCATTTCTTCTGAAGAAGTGACTCAAGAAAAATATTATAGGAAGCAGCATTGTCATGCCTTTCTAAATGTATATTCAAAGAGATGGTAAGATACATAGAAAGAGGAAGAAGAAAAGAGTAAAAGGAGGACTAGGAGGAGGAATAAAAAGGAAAAGGAAGAGGAGGAGAAAATATGTCCTACAATATTTCATCGTCTTGTCAGCATATAGAAAATACCACACCTAAACAACAAGCTCTCAATGAATGTTTGATGAATGAATTAAAGTTGAATAAGCACTCTGCCTTTAACTACTGCTACTTACCCTCCTGGGAGATGGGAGAATCAATAGTAATGAAAAGAAATCTTCTGAACATCCAAATACATCATGATAAACTTTCCTAGGCAAATGATAAAGTAGTGATTTTCATATGCACAGCATTCTGAAGACATGAAAAGATGATTGATTGGGGAGTGTGGGATGCTATTTAGGAGATGCTGATCTCTATCGTGTGACTTGTTCCTCATGACATTAAAACAAATAATCCAATTTTAGTAGGGCTGCAGTAGCAATCATATTCTGCCCATCATAGAAGATGTGTAGTTCTTATCCCCATAGCAACATCCCTACTGCATATGCTAATCACTTTAAATTAACCTTGATGCACACAAAAAAAATGTCATTGTGATAATGCTGTTGTTTTGGCAGTAACAATAAGTTATGTTAACTCAGTAATAAAACTCCATGCTAAAAATTAGGATGAGAATAAGATCCTGTTAGGAAATTTTCTTAATAAGCATTGCTAATCCATAGCACTTGTGTTAGCCAATGGGTAACTAGAGTTATAACAGAAAATGGGCAGCTTTTATTGATTAGTGTCCTTCATTAATGCAGTGTGGTTCAAGGAAAGTAAGTTGTTAGGAGTAATTTGTTGTTTGAAAACTTAATCTAATGATAAATTTAGAGAGGTTAATACTGACTCAGTTACCCCTTTCTTACTGCACGTGACCAATTTCCTAGTTAGCAGGTCACCAGGACTATGCATCTCTACAAAGTTCCTTAAAAAAAAAAAAAAAAAAAAAAAAAAAAAAAAAAAAATTAGTGCATTGCAATGAATGCAGTATTAGATGAAGGGAGATTCAAAGGCTTTCAGGTAAAAAGTGTCATGCTTTCTATTTGGTCCAATGATTTAAAGGCAGGGTTTTAGGTTTGGCATAGTGGTGCAAGTCTGTCTGCCCAGAAATAAGGAGCCCAAAGCAGGAAAATCTAGCAAGTAAGACTACCCTGGTCTGCATGGACTTCAGAGGCCAACTCAAGCAAAATAGCAAGACCTTGAAATAAATAAAAAATAAACAAATAATAGTTTAATGCTTTATATGTAAGAAAGTTTATTTAGAAGTTTAACCATAATGAAAATAAATTAATTTGAGTTCTGATTTTACAAAGACTCCTAAGTTTATGAAAAAAATTGATTTTAGTCTATGCTAACTTAAAATTACCTATTAAATGTTATTTAGAATGAGCTAGGTAACTAATAAAATATGAAGAAATAAAGATACATAAATTGAAATGTAATGACTAAATCAAAAAGAAAATTTTTGATTTTTGAAAATTAACCTGAATACTCTCTCCATTGCACTCTGGTAATTCTCTAGAGTAATTAAGTAATTAGGCTGTGTTCCTGAACTGGATTCCTTAAATATGAGGCAGCTAATTCTCACAACTGTGAACTGAAGCATCACATACGTAGCACAAGGGACTGGCACTTGAAAGTGAAGCTATCACCTTTGCAATAGTTTGGACTTGGCCTAGTTAGTACAGATAGCAGAGACACCCAGGCAGCCTGTGAAACTTGTGTAAATTAACATCAAGTGATAGACTTCCTTTGCTTCTAAGGACAAATATGGCTGTAACATGACACAAGGTGGTGGCATTCCTATTCCTGATAGGCAATTCACTACAGTGTTAACTTTTTTTTTTTTTTTTTTTTTTTTTTTTGAGACAGGGTTTCTTCTCTGTGTAGCCCTGGCTGTCATGGAACTCACTTTGCAGACCAGGCTGGCCTCAAACTCAGAAATCCACCTGCCTCTTCCTCCCAAGTGCTGGGATTAAAGGTGTGTGCCACCATGCCTGGCCACAATGTTAGTTTTAATTGCACATTTTATAATTTTGAAAATGATAATTCTAAAAGGAAAAAAAAAAAAAACCTTCTAAGTTGCCAATATTAAGGTCTGAGAGGGCTGCCTCCCTTATCTGATGGACAGTCCATTCATTATCTTCTTCATATTTTAGAATTCTCCTGTGGTCTTTGATTTATGACCACAAATCCTTTCATTTTCTATGCCAACAATCTGAGGAGAGCCCCTTCTCTGGTTTATTTTCCCCCTCTCTGGTTTATTTTCTTCTGTCTATTCAGCTCTTATCATCTACCTTTCTGGTTATACTGTAACCATTATCACAACTTCCATAAACTTTCAGTTAATTAGCCGCTAACTCATACAACCTTAGCTTGATTTGGACATTCAAGGTGTCAAGGACTAGGAAAGACTTGCAAATTCCTTATAGTGATTATGACATATGGAAATGACAAAGCTAATGGATTAACTAGAACAGAATTTATTTATTTGTTTGTTTGTTTATTTATTTATTGGTCTTTCGAGACAGGGTTTCTCTGTATAGCCCTGGCTGTCCTGGAGCTTCCTTTGTAGACCTGGCCTCAAACTCAGAAATCCGCCTCCCTCTGCCTCCCGAGTACTGGGATTAAAGACGTGTCCCACCACACCCCGCTAGAACAGAATTTATTAAAGCATTTGTTTAGCTTTGTAACAGAGAGCATACAATTATCCGTCATTTGGAAAATTAGGTTGGTAGAATAATAGTAAATCAAACTTTATAAACATCTTTACTTGAAAATGTTTATTGCAATGAATCATGGATTTGGTTCAAGGCCTCTGGCTTCTACTATGCTATCCATGCTAGATCATCACTTGGAATCCTCTTGGTTAGCCCATTGTTGGCCTATGTCATGGAGATGCTGCAATTTTGTATAAAAGGTTAAACCGTGGAGCACACTGTGACACTTTGCAGCTTCCACATAGTTAGTGTCCATGTTTTGTATTTATCTTATTTTGTTTTATTTTATTTTTTAATTATATTTAAATTTTTTCTTTGGTGGAGGAGGTTGCCAGGGCAGAGTGCAGGTATGAAGGGATGGGGAGATGAGTGGGTTTGGGGTATATGATATGGAACTCACAAGAATAAAACAAAAGTAAAAAAAAAAAAAAACACTCCAAATTTTATAATATTAATATTCATGGTTATTTAGTAACTATTTAGATTTCTTATAATAGTTACATTCAGATTTGTGCTATTTGTAGGTTTGCAGATAAGCTACTCTTGAAAATATAGCATTTGGGAATTTAAAATCATTTTATATGAGACTACTTAATACAATCAATGGGCCATAATAATTACTGTCTTTACCATAAAATCATGTGTGAGAATTTAGCCATGTCCACTTAAGTCAGTGACAGAAGTCCAGATCAATAAAAACAAATTATTTCTCTATCCACTGTTTAAATTGCTTTAAATCATTTTTATAACATGGGAAGATGTTGGTTTCATAATAATTTGGATCTGCTATAATCCAAAAGATTTAATATACATTCTATATATTTAAATATTTGCATATACATCACTAATATCGGTGGTTGTATTATTTATTTGAAAGAAAAGTTTTATACTGAAACTACCAATTTCATGAAATAAAATTAGGATAAGTTAGAAAATACCAAATATACACAATAAAAAGGCTCAGCTTAACCTTAGATAATTGAAACCATTTTCCATTATGAATTTTGATTTATGAAAGTAGAAGGATACTTTGTAGGGATATATTTCACTAGAGCAAAATTAAGGCTATAACAGAACACAATTAGAATATAAAATATTAACAATGTTAGGATCATTAATGAAAGCACTATGGAAGACAGCACACATAATTCTTAAGACTCAAGGAGAAAGATTTCAATTTCAGTAGTAATTACTCATAAGCTTTATCTTAAGAAAACTTTTACAATTTCAAAGAAAAAATGTATATCATTTGCCAGAAACATGAAAAACTCTTCAATATAAAACTTTTAGCTTGTGACACAACTGACAATAGGCTTGCATTATTATAAAATAAAATTTTAAATAATTGCAGCTATGTTGAACCTCAATTTTTTTTCTATATAGATAAGAATAAACCTTAAATTTTATTTAGCTGTTAATGAACCAAATTGACTTCAGAAAGCAATATATTGCCTAATCACTTTTCAAAGCTAAGTGCCCTAAAATAAAGCACGAATCAAGTTGTGGTTTGCTTATTTTATGATAACAACAGTGAACCGAAATAGAAGACGAGTTGGGTGTGTTAATAATATTGATTGACATGGTAGGGATTAAAAAAATTGTATCTCTGACCTTTTTATCTTTATAGTTTTAGGTCTTATTATGCCATTCAGTCAGTGTTTAGATGTGGGAGAGGCCACGACTTCCCCTACTGCTTTCTGTGAATAGTGTGAACCAGAAATGAAAGAAAAATACCAGTTTATTGTAAGAGCAGAAATATAATTTGTTACTACTTAAGAAACCATTGCCAACCAGATTATTACATGGTCCATCCAAGAACTGCAACTTTTGGCTAATTCAATTACTGGCTCATTTACTCCATCACTGGGGAGTAGAGGCCTGGTCAGTGAATTATTTTCTTGTTATGGCACAGTAGGGAAAGAGTAAAGCTGAGGCTTGAAGCTCAGAAATTTGATTTCCAATTCCATATCCTTTCTGAAAGTGTATCAGCCACAACAAGAATAGAAACAGCATCATTCTATAAATAGGACGTGTTAACCACATCAAGTCATTTATGTTTCATAGATAAAGACAGGGGAAGAGAGAACATCATGCCTACCTTCTTGTACTAGCCTTCATAGTACTAGGGAGTGCTATGAATGCTACTACTGAAATACAAATGAGATCACTATAATCACTCATCTGTGAAGCCTAGACACTTCAAGGATCAGTCTGGAAAGACATGGCCACTGGTGCAATAGTGCTACAAACATCACAGAGTAAATGATCACTTTCTGAATGGGTTTACGTTCTCCACAAACAAGAAACCCAGAAATGGCACCAAGGTTGAAGCCAAGAACCTATAGTGAGACATAATGAGCCAACAGAAAACCTACTACTACTGTTATTCACTGAAATGGGCATAGTATTAAACCAAATCCTAGTAACATATTATTATAACCACAGAATAATGAATCTATTAAACATCAAGAATTCTAGCAGTTGTGACATCATGAGCAAGACATTTCAAACCTAGACCAGACCAAACCCAGAGTAAAAAAGAGAGTTGAGCACCAAGTTCTAGCCCTAGCATAAGAGCTATGCATAATTCTTCTCTGCTGTGAATGGAAGAGTCAGATTTTTTTTTTTTCTGACTAAAAGTGTAGTCATTGATATGCCCACCATGCTATAGTGGAAGGCCACACACATAAGAATGTATGGATAGCATGTACTTGACTCAGTGGGCGGAAATGAAAATAATGGGTACAAAGCTGCATGTTTTGGAAAGAGAAGGTGAGTCAGGAAGGTGCTGGAGTAGGAGGTCAGTATGATCACAATACATTGTATGTGACTTCACCATGACTGAGAAGTTTGGTAGGTTTCAGTAGAAGACATGATTTCATTCTTGAGCAGATCTTATGTCTGATCAAGAGCATTATTTGTTAAGCCAATGTATGTGTGCCATTAATGCATCCTTAGAGTTATTGTGCTGTGCGGGCAGTTGGTCTGGTTCATAAGTGTCATGGCAGGTTAGTAATATTGGTTGTCTCCCATCTTTGGAAGATTGAATGGTTTCTCCTGGTACCAGGAAAGCTAATACTCAAGAAAGGCACATACTGGTTAGTTCTAGCTCAATAGTTTCTGAGCTCTGTTCTTTCCTTCAGCCTCTGGGAAGAAATCAAGAGAAAAAGAAATAGACTTAGAGTCTCCTCCATAGCCCTTGACAACAACTTTAGAGAAGGTTTCGCATGTCTGGTATTAATAAAAGAAAAAAAAAAACCTACTAAAGTTTAGTAACTAAACAATTTTTGAAAAAGTCCTATTATATTCTCAAAAAAGTAGGGAAAATAAAATGAGGCGACAATTATGAAATTCCCAGGAAAGAGAATCCACTGGAAGTTTTTATTAAGTGAAATGAGGGAAACTCAGGAAGATGAACATCCCAAGCCAATGAGCACAGTATGAATTTGTGTGTGTGTGTGTGTGTGTGTGTGTGTGTGTGTGTGTAGAGAGCCGCTCTGAACACTGACAGCATTAACCATTAAGAAATGGCGCTGGCATTCAGCATTCTCCCATATGATCCTTGGAATGTGCTTTGTCCTGGGGGAAAAGCATGCTAGTCACAAAGTCCATGCCCGGGACGATTTGGGTTTATGGCTTTGCAGCCAATCCTATGGGAACACACTGCCCTAGGGCTACCTCAGGGGATATAAGAGGCCGAGCCCTCCGGGGGCTCTCTCTCTCTTCCCTTTCGTGCTCTCTCTGCTCTTTCTTTCTCTCTCTCTCTTTTCCTCTCTTTTCTTTCTTTCTCTCTTTTGGATCATCTTCAATAATAAAGGATGCCACAGACGGATCTCTTGCATGTGTCCGCATGAGTTCTTGCAGGCGAGAACGAACGCGTTTTACGTGTGTGTGTGTGTGTGTGTGTGTGTGTGTGTGTGTGTGTGTGTGTGTGTGTGTGAGCGCGCGCGCGCATAAGGATGCAGGTGTCTGGACTTTCACTAGAAAATTGACCATGAAAAGGAGAAGAGAGGACCCTTATGGGTGGAATAAAAAAGATAGGAGAAGGCAGTAAAAT
The DNA here is from genome assembly GCA_902729485.2 of Mus minutoides. Classification (NCBI taxonomy): domain Eukaryota; kingdom Metazoa; phylum Chordata; class Mammalia; order Rodentia; family Muridae; genus Mus; species Mus minutoides. The sequence continues at coordinate 480,643 of LR749737.1, forward strand.
AATGACTCAAAACAGAAGTTGAGAGTATTAGGGAGAAGAATGGTAACGGATAAGAGGGGTAGCAGAAACAAACATCTTCAGTGTCTGGACTTATCAAGGAATGGAAACTAAAATCCCACTGAGATGCCATGCAGCCCAATCAGAATGGATATCTTTTTTTTTTTTTTTTTCTTTCCTCTCTTTATTAGATATTTTCTTCATTTACATTTCACATGTTATCCAGAAAATTTCCCTTACCCTCCCGCGTCCCCGCCCTGCTCCCCTACCCACCCCCTCCCACGTAATGGCCCTGGCATTCCCCTGTTCTGGGGCATATAGAGTCTGTATGACCAAGGGGCCTCTCCTCCCAATGATGGCNATCCTCCAGATCCATCCATTTGCCTAGGAATTTCATATATTCATTGTTTCTAATAGCTGAGTAGTACTCCATTGTGTAAATATACCACATTTTTTGTATCCATTCCTCTGTTGAGGGACATCTGGGTTCTTTCCAGCTTCTGGCTATTATGAATAAGGCTGCTATGAACATAGTGGAACATGTGTCCTTATAACCCGATAGAAACTCTTCTGGATATATGCCAAGTAGAGGTATTGCTGGATCTTCCGGTAGTACTATGTCCAATTTTCTGAGGTACCGCCAGACTGATTTCCAGAGTGGTTGAACAAGCTTGCATTCCCACCAGCAGTGGAGGAGTGTTCCCCTTTCTCCACATCCACGCCAGCATCTGCTGTCACCTGATTTTTTGATCTTAGCCACAGAATGGATATCTTTAAGACATCTGGCAACAAGGATTTATAGAGAATGTGCTGAAAGGGACTCTTATTCACTGCTACAGTGGCTGCAAAAAGTACAACAAAATAGCAGGGCCTAATAATTTTTAAATTATTATATGAGCCAGGTATACCATACTTAAGGAGTTACCAAAAGGACTCCATATCCTACCACAGAGATAATTGCACAGAATTGTCATAAATACTCTATTCATTCTGTCCAAATAATGGATCATCCTAGATGTCTATGAATAGATGAATCCATATTGAAAGTATATATATATATATATATATATATATATATATATATATATATATATCTGAAGTTTATTCCACTGAAAAGATAAACAAAAATAATTACATTTCATAAAAAAAATAGGATGGATCAGTAATGTTCAGTATTAATCAACCAAGGAAATTCAAATTCAGAGAGATAAAAACACACACTCACACATTCTTCCTCATGTATGTATCTTAGCACATATATAAGTGTGGGTAAACCAACAAATATAGAAACGAGATAAGGAGATCTCATTTATTTAAATACATTATTCAAAAAAGATGGAGCAGACAAAAGGATGTATGTGGCACACAGGAAGAGGAGACTGGGAAACAGGTTATAAGGAATAATCCACTAAAAGTGAAAGAAGTTTGTTGGATCAAAGTAACTAAAATATATTGTCCTTAAATGCCATAATATATCTAACTCATTATACAATGATTTAAATAAAATTTAAATTAAAGAGAAATATGGAAAGGGAACAAAGGGCAAGGGTTAAGAAATGTAAAGTATGCATGAAAATTCTACAATGAAATCAATTATCTTATATGTTAAGGTATAAAAAAATCTAAAACATAAAAACAAAAAGGTATGTGGACTACCTCAAGTGTGTAGACAAACATGAAACAGTTATCCTCCAATTATTTATAGGAAAATATTATGAAACTTATATGGATATTAATGTGAGAAAGAAGACTGACATTTATAATTACTCAATTAAACAAAATTTAATGTATACTTAAAATATTAACCTTGGTTGTATAGATCTTATGAAACTCCACATATGATATTATGTCAAAGACAATGAAAGGAGGATTAATGGGTGCTCCCGGGACATACTGGGAACATCCAACTAAATGTTTAATGTTTTTTTTTTTTTTTTTTCTATAGAAATACTAAACAGGTGAATATTTCCTAAAAATTAAATATTGATGGTAAATTTCCAGCATTTTAATATTTTTAAAATTTTCTTTACACTCTACAATTTCTGCCATAGAAGCAGTTTAATAGTTAAAATAGCAAAATTAATAATAGATTAGAATAAGGTCAGTACATTAAAGTACATCAATGCTAAGTGTTTTGGAAATTATTTCATTTTAACCTACTACATTAAGCTCTAGTGCTCCAGTTCAGTTAGCTCCACATGTCCTTTCTCCTGCCACTTCTCAGACACTGCAAACACAAACTTGTTCCAGTTACCAAGTGAAGCTCTCAATCTCCCCTTTGGTCTCGATCCAGATCTCTTTGCCTTTCTAACCCATGGTCCTGTCCCCTTGCAAGCGTTTTGACAACCCACTTAAGTCTCACCTTCTCCACGTCCTGTTTCTGGTTCCCTATGCATAGGTAACAGTGCAACTTAATGGCTTTGGGGCGGGGGTGAATAATACAATAAAACCTATTATCCAAACTGGCAATGTTATTTAAGAGGAAAATACTAGATCAGAAGATCAGAAATCTTGGCTGCAATGCAAGGTTAGCTGCTCCCCAGCAGGCCCCCGAAGCTGCACACAGATCTCAGATGTGTTCAATTTTGCATGATGCTTTTCATTAGAGTTGGACATTTGCTAGAATGGCTTAGACCAAATGTTCCTCTTTTCTCACCTGGAAACAGGATTCTATTTTCTTCTGGATCATTGGTCTGATTACTAAAACTTCGTGAGGAAATGCTCTTGGTTAAATTTTAATGCAATGAGCTTTCTAACTGGCATAAGGCAACAGAAAGGCTTCCATAAAGAAAAATGAGAATAGAGAAGGTAAATCCTGTTCCTGTCTGACCTCCTAGTCAGTCTTTATATTTAGACTTTTTTTATCTACTATTTCTAGTGAAATTCCTTTATCTCTCATTCTTTGAACAATGAATAAAACCACATAATTCAATTTTTTCTCTTTCAAAAGTTTAAATAACTAAACTTTTAAAAAATGCACTTCTTGGATAGGGTAAGTATTATAACTCAAATAGTTTCCTGTGAGTTAATGTAATTCTTTTAAAATATACCTTGATTTGTTTAGCACTGAGTTTCACAGCCTTTTCTCTAGAATTATGCCTGTTTCCATGCCTTTTGGCATCCTAACACGTGGAATGTTGATATTAAAAGGTAAAAAATTAGTATTCATGGTGTAAAGCTGATAAACCAGGTGTGCCAACATCAAATAAAATGATAAGTTATGAGGTAAAATGAAGCCATATCTTCCTTTAGGAATATTCCTAATCTCAGACCTGTTTCCTACCATTGAGTTCCACAGTCTTCACTTGGGGCTAGAGTCCAGAAAAAATATAGACAGCTCCTGTTATTAAAGAAGCATCTGCTTTGCAGCAGAAAGTGATTATTACAGAAATCTTCAAGTCAAAATGTGATGTACCATTCAGAGTTCCTCAAGTTGATACGTCTACAGAACAACTCCTGTACCTGTAGTCATGGAACAGCCTGGAAGAGGGGGAAAGGGATCTTGAGAACCGAGTTTGCAAAAGTCTACTGTGAGATTGTGCCTCATAGCTATTTATGACAGGGAAGCTCTATCACCAGAGTCTCTACAATGTGGCTCACTAACCTGAGCAATACCAACAAGAGTTGACATCCATGGATAGGTAGAGAGAATCTCACAGGAACCCACCTGGAAAATGAAGAACTGCAGACAACTGAAAACTACTGAGGGATGAAGAATTTGTCTTCCTGGAAATGAGTCCCTGATTAGATATCCAATACCCAGTAGTCAGCCAACAGAAGGAACTGCTAGGGAGCACTGATAGTGACAGTGAGGAGACTCAGAATGCTGTACTAGATTTACTTTTTGATATGTATATATAGCAGCAATGATTAAGGAAGAGGAAGTCACATCAATTTGGGAGGCAAAGAAGTATGGGGAACATGGGAGGGGGAAGGACAAGGAGAGAGGGGAAGTGATATAACTATATAATGATTAAGAAAAACCTGGAAAAAATGAAATAAAACAATAGTAAGTACCTCAGTAGGTAAGTATCAACTCAAACAAATGATATGAATTAATCACATATGTCTACCTTAAAGTTCTATCAAATTAAACTATCGAATTAATTGCCCCAGGTGGGGGCAAAGGGATTAATATTACTTATTCACGAGAAAATGCTCATTAATCAAATTTTAAAACATATAACTTTGAAGGACAATGATAAGAATTGGTGCACAGGGAAACAGTAAGAATAAGAATCACTAGCTGCATTTTGTTTTTGTGTAGTTGAATTGGAATCTACTATTTTTCTGCATAAACAGATTTACATGTTTGAGAGCCTGTTAAACGGTTTATACACTTGTGACATGTGTATTTAAATCTGTTGATCCTCTGAGATGCTTTAACTATGAATATGTTTATAAGATATTGTTCTATGTTGGTAATATATTAATTAGAACATAAAACATAAACAGTTTGTGGATAATTTTTATCCTACACACATATACCCATCAGAGTCCTTAAACAAACTTACCTCATAAGAATAAGTAATAATTCATTCTAAGGCCAATTTTTAAGAGACTGATATTCCAAATACTACAATTATATTGAGTAAAGACAGTATCATCACATAAGTGTCAAAGCTGAGAAACAAAATGTCCTCTTATATCTACATTGCCCGACAGGTATCAAGATTTATTCCCCATATTACAAGTTGGCATTTCTCAACACCCATGTCTAAATTTTGTGGCATCTGCATGGGATAAAAGAGATTTATGCATCAGAAAGTTATTTTATGTGAAGGCATGCATAAAATTCAAGGCATGGAAATTCATTATTTAATACTTTCCCTTCTGATCAAATCCTCTTTTTAGGGACTTTGAGTAGTTCTTCAAAATGCCATTTAATATAAAGCAAGATGAAAGTGACTGGATATCTTTCGGGTAAATAGAATGGATTATTTTCTTTCAACTCCTATCTAAAAAGTGCCAATAGGCTCTTAGTTTCTAATGTGTTAGTTGTATTGCTTCAACTATATCTGTAATCTGAACATCTTATGTAAAAAAAAAAAAAATACCCTACTGAAGTCAGAGTTTATGATGATATTCATCAAATCAGTATAGTAATATTTTAGAGTTTTGTTATTTTGGCGTGCTTTCTCTTGATTATTGATGCAGAATTTGTTTCATCTCAATTTTATTAGAACACATAAAGATACCCTTACCTAAAATATTCAACTTTTTAGATGAAAGACATATTGCTTTTCCACATGTCAATCTTATCACAAAAAGTATTTGCCTAATTCATGGTGAGGAAAATCACCTGTCACAACTGACAGGGAATCTGAAGACAATGGTCATGGTGGCACTTTTTGCTTATAAGGCAAAATTTTTATATTAATGGTGAAAAGTTAACATGGAACCAAAAAGAAGTTTAGATGTCATTATCTTGAAAATTTTATCATACCAACAAACACTGTAAGACAAAGATGATGTGAACATTTAAGACAAACATCTTGCTTCTCACAAGTCAGTTTGGGTAGCTCGCTAGAGAAAGTTTTAAAAAAATGCTTTATGGTGATCAGCTCCACGTGTTTAAGGCTGTTGGCAACACCTGCTGTAACTAAGCTGGAAGGATCAGTATTGGATGCATTGTGACCATCTGAGTTCAGTAATCTACTGTACAGACTTTTCAACCCAAAGAGATATGAGAGTTCAACATTAAGATGTGAGTCTGAGAGATTGGTTTTATAAGACTAGAGAAAACTCTCTAGGTAAAGGAGTAAAGGAAACATTAGAAAAGCAGAACAATATGGAAAGCAAATAAACACATTAGTTTATCTAAGTCCAGAAGAGGCAGTGCATTGATGAATGAAAGGTTTTCCCTTACTAAGACACTGTCTTCTTCCCATAGGAGATAGGATTGCCCAGTACCTTTCCAGACATGTGATGATGAGTGAATGTTTCTTTGAACTTTGCTTTCTACGCATGGACACTTTGATAAAACGTTCTTGGTAATTGAGCAAATAAAATACTCTAATAGGGACATAGGAATAGCATGTAAATCAGAAGCTAATGCAAGTAGATTTCAAACACTAACACATAAAACTTTAAGCATGTTTAAAAGTTAAAAGTTACTTCTTCTTAGCAATAGCACAAAGGGCCATGAAATATTACAAACTGACTTCACTGATTTACATAGAAAATGCAATAAGAAATGTGTTTAAAAATACAAAAAAAAAAGATAAAGAAAACAGCAATTGTCGAGGACAAAATTAAAAATGAAGCTTTACCTTTCACAAAACGTAAGGCTCACAACATACTTAACCACAATATTTAAGTTCACTGGTAATTATCTTGAGAGAAAATATTTCTAAAAAGATTTGAACTATTTTTTTGAGAATATTGTACAATACATTTTGAACACATTCCCTCCTTACACTCTCCTATATCTTTTCTGATGTATCCTTTCTCCCTAACTATACATTCATATGCTCCCTTACTTTATATTTTATTCACCATATCTGTTCTGCTCATGTCTCCCTGTCTGTAAGGTCTTCCAATGAAGTGTGATTGAGCTATAAGGAGTGTATTTTAGAAAGAAATAATTTGTATGGAGCCTTCATCATTACTGTGCAACCACCAATTCTATAACAGGACTGCACAGAGTCTTGTAACCCTGTGCTGCTCCATATAATGGCAGTCATGTAGATCCAAGTAAGATAGATGCACATGTATATGAGGAAATAGAGTACAGAAATATACAGGCATATTGCATTATGGAAAATGATATTTGGGGTATACATGTGATATGAATATAGCATAAATGAAATATGAATAAAGGTGTCTGTTATACAAGGGGTGCCAAAATAAAGGACTAGGCAGTCCTAGAATGAAGAGAGTAACACATTAGAACATACACAATCTATATCATTCGTAGTATTAGTGAGTATTTTAAAGTTGAGGAAAGATACCTACATATGGTATGAAGTGCTGGTACATGGTAAGATATTTTCAGGAGGAAAAATTTGACATGAGGAATATCTTTGGTTTACTTAAATTAATCACAACTAGGCATTCTTTTAAAATGCCTGTTATATCTTTGATTATCAAAAAAAACAGTTTTTGGATTAATATTATAAATGAGGTAAGAATAGACAATTCCTTAGTTAAATACAACAACACTTAGAAGCTTGAGTTCATTTCCATTTTAATACATTGACAAAACAAATATCCTTCCTGTTTATCAGCATCTTTTTTTGCAGACTTTTCCCATTGGAGTTTCAGTCTATATAGCTCAGCAAGATGTTTGTTGTGTTTTTATTTGTTTGATTTTTAGACAGAATTTTAAGAAAATCTTAATGAGCAATATCCATGCCTTCCCATCAAAGGTATAGGCAGGGGATCCAATTATTCCAGTTCAGCCTGGTAGACATCAAGAACAAGGAGGTTATTTGCTTCAAATGAGCTGTCAATAATTCTTTTTTACCCTGCTCAACTCCATCAAACTAATTCAAATCAGGCTCTAAAAGTGACCATGACCACACTGCAATAACATCTTATCAAGGTCATCAGCAGCCTTCCCATTGGAAGTTCAATAGTTGGTTCTCTGTTCTTTTACTCATCTTCATAATATGTTTCTGGTCACTTAACTTTCCGTATGCCACATTTCTCTGCTTTCTCTCTGAGTCTAACTACAGCATTACACACTTTCCAGATGTTTCCTCTCAGTTCTTTATTCTGTAAAATCTTGGAGTGCCAAGGCCACAGTTGTTTCTTTTGGTGATCACATCTGGTCCATGGCTTTGCATAGCATCTATATGCTAATTAAGAGAAAATTTTGCAGCCAAACCACTTTTTCCTGATTTCCAGAACTTGTAGATTCATGTACTTTGCTTTTTTCTTTTAAAATTGAATGTCTGATTCCTGTTTTTTTTTCCTCTGCATCCTGAAGTCTATCTACTCAATAATTTTTTTTCAAGCAATATATTTGTTTAGAAAGACTATTAGGAGTCACCTTTGCCTGTGGCTGATACATATATCATATTGTGGTCATAGGAGGATGCATTGTGTTTATATTAAAAATACCCATACCTTCAAGTTTATCGACCTGATCCAAACCACTGTTATTATTATTCTTTCTTTGGGTCATTTTATGTTCCCAACATCCCCATCCAACAGCCTGTGACTCTCTGGACATTTGTAGTTTTCATTAAGTAAGTTCTATTATGTCACTCTTCTTCTTCAAAGGTTCATTTTATTTCATAAAACAACATCAAAACTCTGAAGTCTTGGATTGTTAATATTTAATAACATCTAGTGAGCTGGGTTTGCATCAAAAAAGCAGCAATAGGAAAACAACAGATTTAGGGCCTACCAAAAAGAAGTAAAGTCATGCCTGGTACATAAACCTTAGGGAACTTAGGGCTACTGAGGACATAGTTCTTAGCGGAGAATTTACTGTGCTATTTTACTAAACCATCATAGTTCCTAACTGCTTCTTATGAACTTAACTTTTTACCTACAGATAAATGTGGTTCTCAGCCCTCACTGAAAACCTTTGCTTAGCAACAGAGATCATTACAGGAAACCAAAAAATGGTCAAAATGCAAAGATGACTTGATCATGGGGTGTTCAGATGCAATTGATTGATTCCTAACACAACTCCTTTATCAAGGTTTAAGAACATTGTGGAAGAGGGGCCAGGAAAACACGAGGCTCTATTAAGTCCAGGGACAGAGTTTCTAACTGGATATCTAATGCCAAATTGTCAGTCCTAAAATCACATGCATACAGAAAACACTAAAGGAACAGAGCAGGTTGCATTTATATAATACTTACAGTTTAAGATTTAATGTTTAATATATAATATAATGTAGCATATAATATGTAACATGTGCAATCTGTGCTATGGAGTATGATATACAATGTTATATGATGACATATGCTAAATTATATGAGATATATATGATATATAACATTGAGTATATAGCTTATAGTATACAGTAAACAGTATATAGTTTATAGTATATACTATGTAATAAGTTATATATAAAACATATTTCACAAATATTATAACATTTTTAAAGCTATGAATTTAAGAGAGGTCAGTGGAGTATGAGTATGATTGGAGGGAAAAAGGTAAGTGGGAGAAACACAATTATATTTTAATAAAAAAATTAATATAAAGGGATGGAATTAAGAATTTCTTAAGATTAGTTGGAATGGTTACATTCAGATATTTCACCTGGTATTGCTATTAACCAGTATGAAAATTTTAAATACTTCTTTGGGTGGGGCTTGCTCAAGACACAATGTGTAGTCCTGGATTTCATGTAACTCACTCTGTAGACCAGGCTGGCTTCATATTCAGAGATCTTCCTCCTTCTGATTCCCAAGTGTTGGGAATAAAGTCACGTGCCACCACTGCTTGGCTAAAATAATTTTTCATTTGTTTTATCTATGCACTAAAATTAAGGAAGATGATTAATAAATTAGCTTTTATCTTTGACTTCTTTTTAAATTTTATTTTCGTAGCAGGTTTTATAAAGTAAAATTCTATATTCTCATTTAGTAGGTACATATTTATTTATGCCGTTTAAATTGGTCATAGTTAAATTGTTGTGTGTGAGTAACTTAAAAGTTTTTGTTTCTTATTGAATTAAATACTCATCAAAAATGTTCAACATCCTTAATCATCAGGGAAATGCTAATCAAAACAACACTGAGATTCCACCTCACACCAGTAAGAAAGGCTAGAATCAAAAATTCAGGTGACAGCAGATGCTAGCGAGGATGTGGAGAAAGAGGAACATTCCTCCATTGTTGATGGGATTGCAAGCTCGTACAAGCACTCTGGAAATCAGTCTGGTGGTTCCTCAGAAAACTGGACATAGTACTACCAATTAATCCAGCAATACCTCTCTTGGACATATACCCAGAAGATGTTCCAACTGGTAATAAGGACACAGGCTCCACTATATTCATAACAGCCTTATTTATAATAGCCAGAAGCTGGAAAGAACACAGATGTCCCTCAACAGAGGAATGGATACAGGAAATGTGGTACATTTACACAATGGAGTACTACTCAGATATTAAAAACAATGAATTTATGAAATTCTTGCGCAAATTGATATATCCAGAGGATATCATCCTGAGTGAGGTAACTCAATCACAAAAGAAATCACTTGATATGCACTCACCGATAAGTGGATATTAGCCCAGAAACCTATTATACCCAAGATACAACTTCCAAAACACAAGAAAACCAAGAAGGAAGACCAACATGACGATACTTCATTCTTCCCTAGAATAGGGAATAAAATATACATGGCAGGAGTTGCAGAGACAAAGATTGGCACTGAGACGAAAGGATGGACCATCCAGAGACTGCCCCACCCGGGGGTCCATCCCATAATCAGCCACCAAACACAGACACTACTGCATATGCCAGCAAGATTGTGATGAAAGGACCCTGATATAGCTGTCTCCTGTGAGGCTTTGTCAGTGCCTGGCAAATATAGAAGTGGATGCTCATAGTCATCTATAGGATGGAACACAGGATCCCCAAGGTAGGAGCTAGCGAGAATACCCAAGAGCCAAGGGGTCTGCAACCCTATAGATGGAACAACAATATGAACTAATCAGAACTCCCAGAACTCATGTCTCTAGCTACATATGTAGCAGAAGATGGCCTAGTCTGCCATCATTGGGAAGAGAGGCCCCTTGGTCTAGCAAACTTTATATGCCCCAGTACAGAGGAATGCCAGGGCCAAGAAGTGGGAGTGGGTGGGTAGGGGAGCAGGGCGGGGGGAGGGTAGAGGGAACTTTGGGATAGCATTTGAAATATACATAAAGTAAATATCTAATTCAAAAAAAGGAAAAAAAAAAAAAAAACAGCCTGTAGAGATGGTTCAAAAGTTAAGAGAACTGGCTGCTCTTCCAGGGGTCCTGAGTTCGATTCTCAGCAACCACATAGTGGCTCAAAATCATCTATAATTGGATCTGATGCCTTCTTCTGGCACACAGGTATACAGCAGATCGTGTTGATATACATGTCCATATCCATACTCATACCTATATACATACATGTATGTATATGTCTTAAAATTAAATTAATATTTTTATTAACATTTCAAATATAATAATGAGAAAAATTAAAGTCCACGTGAAAATAGAGCTGAGATTTATCAGTAAAAAAACAATATCTTCTAGACATTATTTTTTATTTTATAGCTGAACTAAAGGTATGTGTCACAAGGCCTGCCTCCATAGAAACTAATCAAAAGGTGACACCTTCTGTTAACTTCCCATTACACATTCATAACATTATCTTTCAATCCAGTATCATGAAGAATTCATGGAGGACATTAAACATGCAACATTACTAAAGTCTCATTCCAGTGATAGTTGTATACTCCTAAATAGTTTATGCTAAGTTTTAACAATTTTACAGAATTAAGTATATCTTGTACTAACCATAGCTGGAAAAGAAAAGAAACCCTATATGGAAAACAAGAAACTGAACATATAATATGATTGCCAGGAAAGTTGAAATAGTATGGATACTTTCAGTGAGAAAGACAATGTTAATGGCTCAGTCTCTGATGCTCAGGAAAATGAATCTTGAGAACAAAAAATTAATCAAAGCAGCACACCATACTCAGCAAACCCAAAGACACTAACCCTACCCAATATCTATAGGACATGGTAGATGTTGATATAGGATGATGAATTTTGTAAATGTACCAAAACATGATATGCTAGTTAGTAAAGAGAAGTCTAAAGGGCTGTCAATCACATACCTGGACAAAAGATAATTCCAAGGGTGCTGTTCATTCATTTTGGCTTGGAAGGAAGGCATGAACATGGTACATCTCTTTAACCTCATTCTTCCCAGATCCATTCATTTTCTTACAAATGGCATGTTCTTTCTCATATGTGGACCATAGTTTGTAATGTGTGTGTGTGTGTGTGTGTGTGTGTGTGTGTGTGTGTGTGTGTGTGTGTGTAAATTTACTTAAAAATATCAACTTTGAAAGTGGGTTTTTAAAAAATCAATTAAAATGAACAATTAAAACCCCAAATGACTTCTTTTGACTTCTAATCTGTCTCCCTTACACATTTGCATTAACATTGGACATCAACGGACTTCCAGGCTGTTCCTTCCACTGGCTCACCTATCATGGAGCCTTGGGGTAACACCAAGATTCTGATACACTAAGGAAACTCAATCACCCCTGCTATTGTTGTTTGGAACAATGGCTTGACAGCTTGTCATCTGTTTTCAGGTTTCCCAACTGCCTGCTGAGGAAAAGGACAGGAATTCTCAGAGAACACCTTTTCAGCCCAAGGGTCCCATAACTAAGGAATGAACTGTCTGCTCCTGCTTTCTAAATGGAAACATACTATATTTTTCCCCCTGTGGTAAAGTATCTACTTTATGACCATAATAAATGGCAATTGCCCTTTAATGGCAACTTTAGCTGCGACCATTATGGCAGAATCTTGGAGAGTAAAAACGCTAATGGGAGTGTTGCAGTGCTAATTACAGTAAGGGTATAAAGGCATTGCATAAGAACTCCCTCAAAATTAAGTAAAACCCTGGCTAGTTCTAATTACAGTCTGTCTGGAAGAAATAAGCAAAATTAAGCCCAACCCTGTCTTTAAGTGCAGTTTAAACCTAATAAACTAATATGTTCATATTGCCTGTGAAAATATTACCAATATAGGATTATGGATTAATATGTTCTCTTCTGTATCAAAAAGCAAAGGCAGAAAGATAAACTCGGGGGACAGAAAAGCACTGTGAAAGAATATTCTCTTTCTAGCCTCCAAACTCAACCTGACCCACTTTGACAGTGTTCATTCATTAAGCTGTCAGGTATGAGTTTACTCCTAGGGAGTTTTGCTTCTGAAAAACAAAACAAAATAAAACAAAACAAAAACAAAAACAAAAGTGTTTTTAACATTGATTTAAGGAAAGTATTTTGAAAAGTAATGTTTCTAGATTTAAGATTTTGAAATTCACTGGGCATGGTGGCACACGCCTTTAATCCCAGCCCTCTGGAGGCAGAGGCAGGCAGATTTCTGAGTTCCAGGCTAGCCTGGTCTACAAAGGAAGTTCCAGGACAGCCAGGGCTACACAGAGAAACCCTGTCTCAAAACAAAACAAAACAAAACAAAACAAAACAAAACAAAAATTTTTGAAATCCTTTCCCCTTTACTTTTATATCACTAGAAATCTCAAATCCTTTCTTTTCAATAATCCCGAAGGGTACTTCTGACTCTATTGTCACTGACTAACTTTCTTTAGTTACTCATTTATTCAGTGATTATTAACCCTAATATTGCCATAAGAAAATAAAACTAATCTTCCCTAAAATCGAACTTCCAAATTGGATATCTAAGTTGTTACTGATGAAACCTGTACAAACACAAAGGGGGCACCTGGATATGTGTTGCTGATGAAATTATATACATACAAGATTCATTATAGGAAATAAGCAGGCTGTATTAGTAAAGTTAGAGGATATATTTGTACCCCCTAGAAATTAAATAAATCGGGACAATTAATTTGAGAGAGTAAATGGGCATTATATGGGAATGTTTGGAAGGAGAAAAGAAGGAGACAAGTGAAGTAACTGTGTATTTTTTTTTAAATAAATCTACATGAAAAATCAAAATAATGTTGTAGCCCTTAAACTTGAAAGATTTTAGTTTGCTAAAACTCTACAATTGAAAACAATACATCAATTTAGTCCTTTGCATCAGTTGAATGATAAACTTGGTCTTTTACCATGAAGGTTTTTATTTTTATTTTTATTTTTAAATTCTGTTGCATTTCTCATTTCTTCCCTGGTTCGCATTGATACCTGGTTGCACTGAAGTAACGTAACAGAAATAAGGGTGCAGATTTAACTGAATCTACTTATATATTAGAAATAAGAAGCTCATGGGTTCTTAAGAAATCCTTGTTTTAAGGTCTGCCACTTTTCAAAGTACTTTCATTTAAAAACTGAGATAACAGGCATACTGCAAATGGTCAACATAATTGAATGAGAGTCTATAATTTAAAATATACACATTATTTTGACAGATCATAAACCAAGTGCATTAGTATAAGGAAAAGACAAACGCAAGTGTGTTTAACAAATGACAGTACTGGCTGAAGCCATTTGAGCCTTCAAAAGTATCCCATAATCTCTAAATTATAGGTATTAAGGCTAACCCAAATAGTTATGGCAAATATCTTAAGACTGGCCTTTCCCCTTCAAAGCATTTTATTATCTACAACAGGCTTTATAATTTGTCAAAATCTGTAGTTTCATGTGACTACAGGGCACATGTCACACTCCTACCTCTGAACACTATGGATCCTATGTGCGGATGCACATTTATATCATTAAAGAAGCATCTATGACATTTAATATGTGCTCCCTGGGGCCAATAATTATATCACTAAGTATATGTTTAAGTATATGTTTATAAGTATATGTATAAGTATATCCTAAGTATATGTTTGCAGATATAGAGTCCTCCACATACTTCATTTTTCAAACATATGTAGCTCCATTTTTCCACCGATGCTAAGTCAAATGAAGTTTTCTACTGAAATCCCAATGCTCCCAAATTCTTTTTATTGTGATTTTCTGAACTACCATTATGTATTTTTTTTTCCTAGTCAGGGTTTCTTTATATAGCCCTAGCTGTTCCTGTAACTCTCCCTTAGAGCAGATTAGCCTTTAACTCAGAGATCCCCCTTGCCTCTTCCTCCTGAGTTAAATCCTTTCTGGTTTTAAAGTCCTCTCCATATATTTTATCTTTTAAAATTAAATTTTATTAGCAAGAATTCAAATATGGACAGGATTTTACAATTGTCTCTTAATTTCTCTGAGCTATATCTCTGTCATGTGAAGATAACCTGCCCTCACATTCACACAAACACACTGGCACAAACATGTAGCAGATTCATTGTCAGAACACACAGACTTTCATATGCAGGCAGAATCAGTTTTCCCAGCTTTCTTACTCTTGGTGGTAAACAACTCCAACTCTGATTACATTTCTCTTGCAATTTGCCTGATTTTTCCCCCTTAGTATAAGTGTCTTCATTACAATCAGTCATCCAATGCTTTCCATCTTTTTTCCTGCTATCCAGCATTTTCTGTTTAACAGTGCCTCTCAGGATGGCTACCTGTCCCTTTAATACATGGTTTTTCAGTAAGAGCACTCTTCCATGACTTGGGAGTATATATGATGTTGTATATCCAGAGCTCCCTGGACTAAGCCACCAACTAAAGAAAACACATGGTATGACTCATGGCTCTAGCTGCATATGTAGCAGAGGATGGCCTAGTTGGTCATCAATGGGAGGAGAGGCCCTTGGTTTTGTGAAGGTTCTGTGCCCCAATATAGGGGACTACCATGGCCAGGAACCAGGAATGGGTGGTTTGGTGAGCAGGGGGAGGGGGAAGGGGATAGGAGGTTTTTGGAGGGTAAACTAGGAAAGGGGATAACATTTGAAATGTAAATAAAGAAAATTTCTAATACAAAAAAAAAGAAAAGAAAAAGAATTCATATATCAAGTACTAAGAGATCAATTTCTACCTTAAGAACTTTTTAAGAACTGTGAAACTGAAAAATAGTACCTACAATATTCTTGAGAACATTCTTCTATGTTTTATTCAAGTGATAATTTTCTAACTCCTTTATGACCCTGACATCAACTAGAGGGCTACAATATAATACTAATAAGATGAAATAAATGATTTTTATCTCATCTTCGAAAAAAAAGAGGAAATACAAAGTAATAATGTCAACAATATAACTTAGCTGCTAGTAGATTTGTTTAGTAGACATGAAGTCAGATGAAGAAGAATTCAGCTACATCACACTAGTAAAAGTGTACCATATTTAACTGTACCCTAGCTCGGGTCTTTATGAAGCTATTGTTACCTTTGGAAGTTCAAGTTTCTCTTGGGTTACATTGCAAGAGTCTTTCACAAGCATCATCATCATCATCATCATCATCATCATCATCATCATCATCACCATCAAGCCAAAACAGAGAAGCAAACACTAAATATAACAATTATAAAAGTTTTGATCTTAAGTTTAGATCTAGCATCACCTGTTTAGGCTTAGTCTCTAGTGTGTCACTATTGGTCTGTTGGGGGTGGGTGGAGCCTAGTGCAAAGTCTTCTTAGGTAAATGAAGTATGACTTTGTAGCACAGCACACAGACATGGCCTCTTTCCTTCCTCTATTTTACTCTCTAGACTTTAGGTGAGTACCTTTGCTCTGCTGTGTTTTCCTGCCAGGATGGGTTGTCTCATCATAGAAGCAAGAGCAACAGGCCATCAAGAAGATACTAAGGTGCTAAAGGGTGGGAAACCAAAGTGGTTAGTGAAACAAACAGGAGGGGCTGCTCTGTAGCTGGCTGAGTATATCACCATGGACCTTGTAAGTGGCTGAAGTTAGCTCAAGGCACCTAATATCAACTGGAAAATTCCTCTAGCAATAGGCTGCTAGATTTCTAAAATAAAATGTTCCTTGAAAGTCCTTTCCAAATGAAAATGGTAAATTTAAAGTATACTTTTGCTAAAGTGTAATAGAAAAAAAAAAAAAGATAAACTCAATGATACAATGGTAGCAATGGATTAGAATCTTGAGTTTAGTTCTATAAGCAAGAGGTAGACACCAAAAACCACTCGTGAAATTATATGTATTGCTATCTATCTATCTATCTATCTATCTAGATACACACACACACACACACACACACACACACACACACACACACACACACACAAGGGCATAGAGGGGAGAAATAGATATGTATGATAGCGTCAATATCTTATTTTCCCTTGGAATTTTGGAATGGCTGGATAAATTTAGGACTTCTCTTTCTGAGTTGGCCTAATGTAAAGAATAAACAGATTGACTAGTAGTTATGAGGTCTTTGGCAGGCCTGGAATAAAGAGACATATTTCTAAAAGATTAATTACATGGAGCTAAAACTCAAATGGGAGTTCTAGAGATCTAACACGTAGTGTTTATTTGACGTTCTCTAGTTTATATCAGTTCCCTAGGGCAATTGGAAGGCAAAGATAAATAATGTTCTTTGAATTCACAATTTTATTTATGCTTATATGAAATACAATAAGAGGCACACAGGTGGGTGGGATGGCTTGCTACAGTAAAATGTGTATTTGACAGGAATCTATGTTTAGTATGGCACAAACAAAAAAACCTTTACCCAAACTCAGTGTCTTTTCAGATGTTCAAACTAAGATATTAGTTTTATTCCTTCACTTTAGAACACTCATACTGATTGATGGATTTGGTGATCTGGTAATCTTTTATTGATTAAGTATCCTTTTATGAACAAGAAATGTACTTCATTGATTATATTTTCAAACCTGAAATTTACTTTTTACAATAAATTTAATCTTTATAAATACTTCTTCAGTCTTCTTTGGAGCTCTGCTTTACTGAGTAGATGGGCAAAGACAAAGTGACAGACAGGCAGGCCAACAGGCCAACAGTTGGATTTCAGAAATAAGCAATGGCTTTGAATGATACATGGAACATAGGGTAATTACAATGAAAACTTCATTTGGCTCTGAAGGCACACAATGAGTTTTAGAGAATAGATTTACTTCCATAATTACTCTATGTTGTACACGGGCCAATACTGAAATCATTTCACAGTCCCCAAGCACATACCAACTGTTGGAGTGAGTAGGAACCCAGAAATCTAGAAGGTATAGAGAAAAAATTGTTTTATTGCAAATAATACACAGTGTAAATTGTCATTCTTAGATTTTTTTTGTGTGTGCTTTTGGGTTTTTTTTTTCGTTTTTGTTTTGTTTTATTTTGTTTTTCTGCATGGCAACAAAACCATTCAATTTATTGGGTACAGAAGAATTAAATAAAACACAAGAGAAAATATTTTCTCTTACTGAGTTTATTACTGAATTCCTGAATTTATCTTCAATTGAAATAAAAAGAAAAAAGAAAATCTAGACCTCTAGGCACATTCAGGTGCAACTATCGTCAAAGTAAGAGTTAAATATATTTCTGCATGGCTTGCTCAGATAACTTTTCCTAATGGAGTTAGTGAGAATAAGATCTATCATACTTAAGAGTGTCGATAAAGCAATATGCCCTTAAAGTGGGGGTTAGTACTGAATGGGTAAAGCAGTCAAAGCAAGAGGAAATGGAAACATCCGGGAAGCTCCTGTTTCCCCTGTATGCCTAGTTGTTCTCTTCATACTCATCTATAGACACGCCACTGCAGTTAGCATGCAAAAATACAGAGGCGTTGCTGTTGCTGTTTTGCGACTTAGGAGCCTGAGGCTCACAGAGTTATGGAAATGTACCATAGCGAGTACAGAATTAGCAAGGAAAGCTTTCAAATTTGCCTTCCCATAGATCTGTGTCCACAGCCCTGCTTCGCACTTCCTCCCTATCTCCTCCCACCGTGCTGGTCTCTGCTGGCTATGTTGGGGTTGGCAGCAATGACTGGTGGCAGATCTGGCTCAATGAATACAACTTCTGGTGGAAAGAGGCCACAGGCAAAGCAATTAATGCTCAGCTGTTTCTTCTTACCAAGTCTCTGGACAAAATGTGGGCTTAGAAATCAGCATTAAGGAAAGAAATAACCATAGAAATGCTTGTCTGTTGTTATATTGAGAGCTCCACTCATCAAAGAAGCAGAGAGGTCTAGATCTGAAAGTTTATATACTGTCCCTTCAGTCTTTTCTGTTTGCTCCTAGCCCTCACTAAAAGACATAGTTTAGTTTCTCGAAGTGTAGAGTGGTTTGAGATTTATTTGGTGGTTTTTGACATGTGAATTTGTCTGTAAGAAAGCAGAAATCAATGAAAATATGGACCTAAAGTGCCCATAGTATAATGAGTCTGAGTCATTATGTATATTATTCTGGACCTGAGTTTTTTTTTTTTTTTTTTTTCTCCAGAGCAAATTCTATAATTAGACTACATGCCTTTTGTAGATTCCCAGGCAGGTAATCCGGTCTAATCAAACATCCAGATTAACAGGATGGTTTCTTTTTCTTACATACTGTTAGCCATTACAGAAATATAAAGCCTCCTGTGCTACTGTGCAATAAGAGAGCCTATTGAGGGTTCATCAGAGCATACATGTGCTTGAAGAAGGTAGGACCATTTTCATCCTCCCTTGAACAGTTGATGGGGGAAACAAGCTAGGGCTGTGTTGTAATTTTTAAAGGATCATTGGTCCCTATTTTAATTGGTACTTGCCTTAATGTGAGTCTGTTAGTGCTTTGGACTGACCTTCTGACTGGGGAGGAGGTGCTTCTTGCTTCCCTCTCTCTGTTCAAGGTGCCTTGATTTTGTTGTGTGCACTGATGCTTAAAATGCTGGGTAAAGGTTAGGACAGATTCCAGTGACAGGTGTTTAGCCCTAAGCTATCAACTTGAAAGAAAAAAATACTGAGACTTAGATGGGAATATACACCTGTAAAGTTGACTTCTCCCTTCCCATCCTACAGTTTATTTCTTTAATATGTTTTATATTATGTAATAAGATGAATGTTTCTGTTTTGCCTTAACTTAATTGCAAATGTTGGAAGGACAAGTTAATCATCCTTTATTCCTATGGCAAAGGACCAACTTTAGTTATAATTAAAAGCTCTGTGGGTCTCTTTCATTAAAATGTACTAGAGAGTTCAATTTTACTTCTTCTCTACTGTATAACATCAAAAAGAGAGTGCAGAGACATTAATGCAGTTATTTATTTATTTATTTATTTATATAAAAATCTAAATAACATATAAGCAACTATTACAGCCATGGTGGGTGGGTTAAAATAGACCATTTAAAGATGTCAAAAATCACATGATCTCAAGAAAGTCTGCACTGCTCAACCTGTCTTATAGCTAAGTATATTGGGTAAGAATAAGTTAAGGTTAAAAACTTAGGAGTAAAAGTATGTGATAGAGATTGGGGAATCTTATGGAAGAATAGGAGAGATTGCAGGCCCTGGAGGGGATAGAAACTCCACAGGAAGACCAACAGAGTCAACTAACCTGGACCCTTGTGGCTCTCAGAAACCACCAGCCACAGAACTTAGGCCTCCCCACACAAAGGGAGCAAATGTGTAGCTAAGTATTCATGTGGGTTCCAACCAACTGGAGAGAGGGCTGTCCCTAAAGCTGTTGTCTGTATGTGAGATATGTTCTTCTACTCAGGCTATCTTGTCTGGCCTCAATGGGAGAGGAAGCACCTAGCCTTGCAGAGACTTGACATGTCAGGATGAGGAGAAGGGTGGAGGAGAAGGGTAAAGGGAGCAGGGGAATGTTTATGGGAGATGGTGACCAGGAAAGGATCAGTGCATGGGATGTAAAGTGAATAAGTGAAAAATAAAATTAAATAAAAAACTCTATGTGGCATTTGTCTGAGCATGTGGAAGTCCCAAGCCAATCAGGAGGTATGTAATTCTTGCATTTTCCCTCAGAATTCTTTAGATATGGAGGCATCATGATTGCTCTGGTTGGAATGTGATCACATATAGGTTACTGTGTTTTAACAGTCTTAGTAGCAATGCTTTGGAGAGTTGTACATATTGCAGGAGGTGGATTATTAGTAGAGGGAAAAAGGTCACGGGACCAGCTTGAGTTCCAATAAGCCAGCCTTATATCTTAACAGTGATTCCTTTTTTTTTTAATTTCAATTTTTATTAGATATTTTCTTCATTTACATTTCAAATGTTATCCAGAAAATTCCCTATACTCTCCCCCATCCCTGCCCTGCTCCCCTACCCACCCACTCCCACATCTTGGCCCTGGTGTTCCCCTGTACTGGGGCATATAAAGTCTGCATGACCAAGGGGCCTCTCTTCCCAATGATGGCCAACTAGGCCATCTTCTTCTATATATGCAGCTAGAGGCATGAGCTCTGGGGGTACTAGTTAGTTCATGTTAT
This sequence comes from Mus minutoides, assembly GCA_902729485.2. NCBI lineage: Eukaryota > Metazoa > Chordata > Mammalia > Rodentia > Muridae > Mus > Mus minutoides. The sequence continues at coordinate 501,590 of LR749737.1, forward strand.
TCTTCCACCTATAGGGTTGAAGACCCCTTCAGCTCCTTGGGTACTTTCTCTATCTCTTTCCTTGGGATGCTCACAGTCAGCTATTAGATGGAACACAGTGATTCCTTCTGACACATTGTGACTAGCTACCTCAAATCCCTGCTGCCCCCTGACATGATTTACTGCCGGTGTCTTAATGTCTAACCCATAGTTATTCTAAATCAGTTATTCTTGATCAGCCTCCTCTACCATACGCATAGCTCTGACCTAGCTTAGCTCCATTCTATACCTTCTGACAAGACATCTGATTTCTTATCAGGCATTTGGTCACAGCACAGCAAAAGTCCCTAACCCAGTACATGTTAGATAACATGAAATAGTGTCTGCTTGCTGACTGCTATGTTGGCTTTCTGTGCTTTGAGTGCACTGCTGTCCTAAAGAATTCATTTGGCTTGTTATTGTGTCTTCCATTACAAAGGTCTGTCTAAACTATCTGGCTCCTACAGATTTAAACCAATGTAACCACTACATGTACAGATGAATACAAGTCCATTGGGAGTGATAATGAAAAATGTAAATAAAAACTGCTTTCTGAAATTTCTAAAATGAGACTCATTAATTCCCTATAAATGTACTTTAAAATGTTTCTTTAATTTAAAAGTACTTATTTTTCATCCTGACTGAGCTTCCCTTCCGCCCTCCCCACCTAGTGCCTCCCTTTGCTGTCCTCACCCCTATCCATCCACCCCTCCTCCCCTTCTCTTCAGAAGAGGGGAGTCCTCCCAAGGGTATCAACCAGCCTTGGCATATCAAGTTGAGGTAAGACCAGGTGGGTCTTTTTTAGTTGAGTTTAGAGGAGCCAGTCCAGTTTGGGGAAAGGGATCCAAAGATAGGCAACCTAGTCAGAGATAGCCCTGGCTCCTGATGTTACTGGTTCTACATGAAGACCAAGTTGCACAAGTGGTACATATATGCAAACAGCCTGTATTCATTCCATGCATTCTCTGTGGTTGGTTGTTCAATCTCTGTGAGGCCAGGTTCATAGGATTTCTTGTGGTGTCCTTGACCTCTCTGGCTCTTTCAAGGCCTCCTCTCCATCTTCCACAGGGTTTTCCCAATTTCCCGTTAAGGTTTGACTGTGGGTCTCTGTATCTACTTTAATTTTAAGTAAAATGCAAAACCTAAACTTGGGCTTTTTCTTTCCCACATATAATGCCAATTTGAACTTTCACCAACAATTTGTCATTGCCCTTAGAGTAGAAAGTCAGAGATAGTCTTGAAAACCTTCGATTTTTAGTCTGTTTGACTCTTGGTCTTCTATTTTCTTCATACATGACTTTATAAATGGTTTTGCACTTCACATCGGTCTTACATAAAATTACACAATGAGGGGATAAGTGATTTCACATTAGAGGGCAGTATAGAGGAGCTATTTCAAACCAGGCCTCCTGGGAAAGACATACTAGTGGCAAGCAATTATTTTTGTCAATGTCCCATGGTCCACACTTCCACCATTTGTGAAGAGGTGTGACAAGCATGCATATTGAGTTCTGTGAATACAAATTAGCTAATAATTTTCATTGTCACCAAGTCAGTTTGGTTAGGAACCAAAACCCTGCCATTTTTATTTTTTTGGATTCAAGAAAATCACCTAATTTTTTCCAGTAAGATTAAAAAATAATTATTAACCGATTATTGCTACTGAAAACATACCACAAAGAATGTAAAGCCACCAGTTTAGTTCTAGCCCACAGTAAGCATATCAAACTTTAATTAACTTCTTCCTTCACCCTTGCTGAACCTTGTGTTCCTACCTTTCACATTCTATTTCACCTAATGAGGATCTGAACTGAGATGAAACAATTCTCACACTTGGTAAATAAATTATAAACATATCTACACATACCTTTAGCCAAAGATAAAGACTTCTATACCTTATACTAAAAGATAAAGACACATCCACCCACATGCTCTCTTGGCTACCAGTACACAGCAGGCTTGCCAGTCTCACTGAATGAATAATTCTATTTCTATGAAAGATTCTAGATACTGTAGGAAGTCCCTAAAAGGAGCTTATCTTCTCTGTCCCTGAGTAGAACCATGTTAACGGAGCCAGGAGGCAATACTAAATGAGAAATATGATAGTTGTGGTCTGTAAGGTTGAGGAGAGATTTCAATAGCTCTCTTGGCACTTAGAATCCCAATATATGCCCCCTAACACAGAGTCTATATTTATGGGCCAAAATTCAGATCATGGAATATCCATTCCTCACTTTATGTAAATTACACACACACACACACACACACACACACACACACACACACACACACACACAAAAGAATTCTGATGCTAAGGGATGGAATTCTGTTTCAGTTGCACACATATTTCAGGAAGGGTCCAAACAAACAAAGGCAAGCAGGCAGCTAAATCTAGCTGTTTTTAGCTCCTGCTTTCTTCTTGTAGCTTCATAAATTCTGGACTTCTCACTTCCTTTAATGCATTGTAACTCTCGGCTCCACATGTCACTGACCAACATAAACCTGTTAGTGATGCTGGAAGGAAAAAGAACAGAAGTGAAGAATGGAGACAAGAGGCATGTTTCTTTGAAAACAGCTTAGTGTTTCTTACTGCAAGTGACAGTTGGAACAAATTGTGCTCCCTGCTTTCAAAGAAAAGAAAAAGAAAAGGAAAAAATAAAGAAAAAGATAAAAGTAAAAGTTTGACAGAGAGGGCTTTCCACTCCATTTTTAGCACTTTATACAATAAAATAAGTAAATAAATGAACCGCAAGGACAATATTTGTTTCTCTATCCACTGTATTTCGAACAGGATACATGAGGCTAGAAACAGAATGGATGCAGACACCCAGTTTTATACTTCTTAATATAGAAAAAAGAAAAGCTTAGGTTTTATGTGTAAATATAATAACAAAAAAGAAGTGTGTGCAGAGTTTATGGTGTTATTCAAATGTATTTGAATCATTTCCAACAGTCAACAAAGAAAATAAGCTGTGGAGTACTTAAAAAAACAACAATAACAACAACAACAACAACAACAACAACAACAACAAAAAAAAACAGAGTGAAGATTCTTAGAATCAAGCTTTATTTTGGAAAGGTTAGCATTCCGTTCTGTGCATATGATAGTTTGGAAATAATGGACATGTCTGCTATAACTTAGAAAGGAATACTATGCATACAGGGAAAACAATTCCAAAGTATGGAACCAATACAATGAATTAATTTTCCTTTTCTCTCAAAAGCTTTGATTGCAAAGATTTCTGCATAATGGCAAGATGCAAATAGGGAAAACAAGAAGGTGTGAAGATAACTAAATTTAAAATTGTCTTTAGACAATACTTTATACTTTAGAGTATAATTAGGCACAAATGAAAGAAACCACTTATTTAAACAACACAACAGAGAAAGAGCTGATTTCACAGAACACAGATTAGCTATTCAGTGTGTTTACTAAGCTACCACAGGAGGTCAAGGGGAGAGGAGAAGCCTAGCAGGCAGCCAATTCGGTAGAGAATTAGTCATGAACACTCATGAAAAGAGAAAGAGGAAAAAAAAAATAAATCCTAAATTTTATTGCTTACTTCTTCATTATTTTCTAGGGGGAAAAGTCAAAGATATATCTTATTCTTGTTTATCAAATAGCCAAGGCTAATGTATCTGTCCATCAGAACCAGTTGTTGATAAAATACACTGAAGAAAGGAGATCACAGGGTATGTTGGTAATCCATTTAGGCATCTGTCTATATATACTCTCTAGACATTCTCAGTAGGAAGCCAAAATAAATAACACATTGGGATCATGAAAAAATGTTGTCCGTAAGACAATCTGATAGCTGGAGAAAGTGAGTTGTAAGTGAGATTTCAAGGACAACTTATATTTAAAAGCATCATCTCCTTAAATCATCAGAACACTTTCCTCTGGTAGAGGAAAATGTAATTTAATGAAAAACTTATTCTGGCTCCTTGTAGTATGTTCAAATCTGGAGAAATGAGAAATTAAGTAACTCTAGTCTCTACGACACATACTTTGCTTTTTGTAAGCTAAAACAAACTTTTCTGTGATAATTTAAAGCAGTTTAAATATATAAATATCTTCACATAAGAAATCAAAGTAGAGTCGGGCATGGTGGCACATGCCTTTAATCCCAGCCCTCGGGAGGCAGAGGCAGGAGGATCTCTGAGTTTGAGGCCAGCCTGATCTATAGAGTGAGTTCCAGGAAAGCCAGGGCTGTAACAGCTCAAAACCCTGTCTCGAAAAACAAAAACAAACAAACAAACAAACAAACAAAAAATGCAGAGCTCATGTCTCTAGCTGCATATGTAGCAGAAGATGGCCTAGTGGCCATCATTGGGAAGAGAGGCCCCCTTGGTATTGCAGTCTTTATATGCCCCAATACAAGTGAACGCCAGGGCCAAGAAGTGGGAGTGGGTTGGCAGGGGAACAGGGCAGGGGGAGGGGAGAGGGGACTTTCGGGATAGCATTTGAAATGTAAATGAAGAAAATATTTAATTAAAAAAATGAAAAAAAATCAAAGTAAATAAAAATGCATAGGGTATAAAAAGTAAAAAATTCAACTCTAACAGTAACAATGTAGAAAGCTTTAATGACAAAAGTTAAATAGACTATATTATTTGAAGATGATAAATTATTATTGAAGGATAGTGAAAATTAAATTATTATTAAGTTGTATGTTTTCACAATGACACTCGGATACATATTGTCCATCTTATAAATGAAACACAAGAATATAAACATATTGTCAATGATTTCACAGGTACTTAATCTTAGATTTAAATTTCAGCCTATTACTAAAAAGTATTACCAAATTTAATATAATACTGCATTTTTTAGAACTGGTTAATGTTTAAGATTTTTAGAAGATCTGGACTAACTTAAGCAAAGAGGACTTTGTGTTCGTTTTGATAGGGTTTTATTATAATAAAATGAAATTCATATTGTACTTGAGAATTTTCAGAAATTGTAGCTCTTTATTGTCTCAACATAGTGACATGACTTCTGTATTAGATGCCATCTTTCAGAGTAGGCAAATGAAACACATTTTATCCATCTGTGAAGTCATCTCACGAAGTCCCAGTACAACGTTTATGGTAATTTTTTCTGTAGCATTTTATATAGTTGAAAATATTTATGTGTTTGAGATTTGAATTATTGAGGAGAACTATCAGAATTGATTTTGTCTAGGAAGATTTTACAGAAGTCATGGCTGAGGGGGCTGTCATAGGGATTTGAACCTAAATAGCTACGAGGTACCAATCAAGAAGTATTAAAAGCTCTACACACTCTCCTAAACATTCCTGTCCCAGAAATTGTGTTTCCCGTGGGATGAGAGCTTAATTAGAGAAACCTTCAGCAACTGTGGTGTACTGAGGCAAGGGCATCAATGGGAGCATCACTTAACACAGTCCTTACAGAATTTAGGTAGACACTTAAATTAGGTATTACAATACTATTAGGTACCCCAAACTATCTGGCCTCTTCTGCAACGGGCAGGCTCTGTTTCTACACTTGTTGTTGTGATAATCATCTGTCAGGAGGCTGGTGTTATAATATGGTACACTGTGGGATACACCCACTATTATAATTTTGAACCCAATAAACCTCTTCACTTTGTAATTCACAGGCATTTTGTTAAGGCCACAGAAAATAGACTATGACACAAAATAAATAACAGTTTCTTTTTTTTTTTGTAAGATGAGGAGGGAAATAGAGTCTTTCCTGTAAGGTTATTGTTAGAAATATGTAAGTTAATATGTGTAAAAGACCTAATGTTGTGCCTGAAACTGAGTGCTTCTTATATGGTAGTTGCTACTATTACTTTTAACTTCAGTTTCTAAAAATTCTGTTTTGAATTAAAAAGTAATCAGAAAGATCTCTCTCTTTTCATTCTGGGCTGGCACTCAATTTATCATTTTCTCCGTGATTAAAAAAAAAAAATTGTCTCTTCTGTGAAACCAAGTCATATGTTTACTTCATTGACAAATGCTTTATTATAAAATACTTATGGGTATTAGGATATGACTTCACATTTGATAATTACATAAAATATTGAGAGCTGTGCACTCAGGATAAGTCATAAAACTCATAAAATCTAATTCAGTTTTATAAATAAGACCATAATTGCTTTATTTATATTTAGGTTTTTTAACCTTATTATCTTCATGAAACTTAAAACAATTATATTTTTATTAAACAATTTTTGATTATGATATAAAGTCTTTATGTTAATTTAATTTATTTCTTATATAGACATTTTTATTTATGTTGATTGTCAATAATTGTGTTCATTTATTAATCATTGCAATTCATGTAAACATGTAATCCAAATTTTAGCTTAAATTTTTATTATTAATTTAATATTTGTACTTGTTAGTGTATTTATTTGATATAATGTTTAAATTTAAAATACATATTTGTGGACTAAGAAATTCCATCATAGATAATCTAATTTATAACTTTAGTTCTATTTTTGGTAACCAGCATAGCTATATGTGGAAATCTACTCTTTTAGCAATTACTGACCTTAATAGTTTGGTTATTTATAATTCAATTTTCTCTGTAAAATAAATAGTATTTCATTTATCTGACGTGCTTGGAACTTGGTAAGTCACCTGGGAACTTCTATGTTCTACCTCCTCAGTAAAGGAGCTTACAAGAGTGTATCGTGACATCTCTGTTTTCATGGATTCTGTGTATTAAATTAAGGATCTTAGACTTGATGGTAAGTGATGTACAAACTGAACCATCTCCTCCAGTCCTACAGCTGACTCATTAAGTAAAGCCTTAACTATTCTTCTCTGTTTAAATGAGAATTAGAACTAATGCACTAATGAGCATGAATCAAAGACTTTATTCAATGCTCTCAGACAAATATAAACAATGTGAACAGGAATACAAAAAAAAAAAAAAAAAAAAAGTCCATGAGAGATAACTCTGAGTTCATGCTTAAAAGACCAGGAAAGCTTTTAGCTAACATAAATAACACAAACATCCAGAAGCCAAAGGCATAGACAGTATTTGATGACAACCATGCCCTTTGTGTTTTCTGAAACGCTAGTGCTACTTGAGCACATAGCATTATGAAACAGGCTAATAGAGGAGGTGCCACTTTGGCAGCAGAGATCAGCCCTCCTAGACACCATCAGGTTGTTATATCAACCCTACTCTACTCTCTAGGATCAAGAGAATTAAATTTATTTTGCTTGCTTTTTGAAACATAGAAGGGAAACAGGTCATTTAGCAAAAGGCCAATATGACTTACTGAGGTCTACTGACTGAGTCACTCTGGATAAGCAAGAGGAAATCACCAAGGGCAGGTACACCATATAGGTAGCAGGAAAGTGCAGTTTTAATGAGGCAACCGTGACAGGCATGAAAAGAGACACATCTACATTTAGGGGAGCTGATACTGAACTACTCTACTGCAGCCTTTATACTGGGGATCCTCAAAATGGAGCTGATTTCCTTTCACTTCAAGCTCCCTGTCAACAAATAAAAATATAAGTACATTGTAATTAATTACTGGCATCATTACATTGCACTTTTTTTAAAGTTTTTTTTTTTTTTTTTTTGAATATCATTCCATGTAAGTTTTGGAACAGTGTCATACCTACATTTTTCTATAGGTGAGATAAAGCCAGAGAAATTAATTTTCATGTTTTAAGGAGTCAGAAGGCTGAAGGCAAGCTAAGAGTCCTTGCGAATGCTGCTTGTAAAGAGTTTCCTCTGTCTCCATTGCCATTGGCATCTCAGCAATCCTTTGTTTTCCACCAGTATGAGGAGCAACCCAAATTTATGTATACATTATTATGTGGTATAATGGACTTTTTGGACTTTGTTTCTTCCAACCCTACTCTAGTATCACATTATTTTTCCTAAAATATTTTCCCCTTCCAATTCCTCCTTCTACACCCTCCACTATACCCTACATACTATCCTTTAAATTCATGGCCTCATTTCATGTTACTTGCTATTGCATGTGTATCTGTGTTTCTATATATCTACCTATTAATAATTATAACCCACTCTAGTAGTTGATACAAAATTGCTTGGATGTATCTTTTCAGGTCTGACCCCTTGCCACTGTACAGCTAACTATTATGCTCTTCCCTGGTAAAGACCATCTCTTCTTTCCCCAGATTTCACCAAAAATCTCATTATCAAATGAATCCAATAACCTTAGCACTTGAACACATACTTTTGGAGGACACGGTTCAATCAAAAATTTACCAATACTTTATTAAAACATGATGTTCAGAACCCACTGTGATGAAAAGTATTGAATTATCTTTAGCTGCTGATGGTTACTGTGGTGATGGGTACTAGAGCTCCTCCCTTTAGTGTTACACTTTGTCAAAGGATACTACCTATAACTAGCCTTGTAGATCAATCTAGCCTGGAAATCAGAGATTTCCTTGCCTCTGCCTGGTCAGTTAATGGGATGTGCCAATGTGCCCAGCTACATTATTATAATTAAATGATTCCCTAACTTGATTACATAAAGGAGTTAATCAAATTCTATGAAATCATTGATTACATTCATAAAATGATTAACACATTATTTCATCAAAAGTTTCTTCATATCTAATTCTAATCACTTCATTCTTCTTTCTGTACTTCCTAGTCTTTATGTAATTTCCCATAGACAAACTTATACGTACAAAGTCAAAACTTGGTAATAATGGCAAAAGAACAAAACACATGTGGTTTTATATCTCCAATATCAACAATAAATCAAGAAAAGTTATTAGGGCTGGTGCTCAGCAATAAACACTGCATTTAGTAGCTTAAACTATCAGCAAGAACTACACTAATTTTAATACTTTCATTATGTAAATAATATTAACTGAGTTTTTTGATCATTTAGTGAAGAAAATGATCAGAAGTGAGAATTTCCACCAAAGTTCCATCAGCTAGAACTGTCACTTTTAGTGAGTGGGTGGGTGAAGGAGAATGACATTTCTTCCTGGTCATTAAGTTTTGGGTATAGCTCTCAGCGTCAGTTTCTTTCCCTAACTGAAGCACACAGTTACCCATTTCTCATATAAGTAGACAGAAAGTTTTCTGTCAATGAGGTAGAAAATATCAAATAGTATAATAATTGAGAGACCACTAAAAGGAATCATTTTATGTACTCAAAAATGTTTCTAGTAGTACAACTTTATGAAGCAAAATGGGGCCTTTATGCATATATTTTTATCAAATGCTATCCTGGTCATCATTTAAAATCATTTGCACTTGACAAATTAGTAAGAAAGAGGATGAGATGAAAATATATTACTATTTCTAATCAATGGTGAGTTGGGAATTTATACTTCTGAGCAAAAGGAAGGGATATGGTGCACATATGCTTACAAATGTGTTCAGGTAGAACGTGACTGGGCATGCCCAGTGGGATATCTTTTGGACAGACAATGGAATAAAATCAGCAAGATATAAGCCGCCATATTCTACCTTATCCTACAATTTAAGCTAGTAAAGGAGAAGAAAGTCTTCTTGAACTCTACACCGTGCTCAGAGCTATCTCTGTATTATTAAAACAAAGCCTGATTTATTCATTATTTCATTTTAGCAGAACATAAATGATGTCATGAGCATTTGAAAATTATTACTACACAATACATGCTTTTAAACTCTAACATTTGCTAGTGTGTATGTCCATTATCTGTTGTGAATCATTTTGAAGAATATGAGGGTATATTTAAAAGTGTTCCTGGTGGCAAAAGAGTCATCTTGAGGATTAATATGCATATTAATTTCATAATAATAGAATCTACTTCAATTCTCTTCTAGAAACTATAAAAATAACATTGTCCATTATAAGCATAGTAAGTCAAATTGGTTATTCTGTTCAGAATCATTTTTTCTTTCTAAGAGCTATAGTGTAAAAGAACTGGATTCGACATGGTCCAAATAAGCCCCTTTAAACTCCCTCCCAGCAGACATAGCTCAATATTACTCATTTTTTCCCTGTAAAAATAAGATACAAGAAAAACCACTTAATGAATAATGCACAGATTTTGGTATTTGTGTGAAACTGAAGCCATTCATTAAAAAGAAATATGACTTAGAATAAAGAAAAAGAACACGAATAAGGCATGATTAGCATTAAGGCTGTGTGCAAAACACATCTGGAAATCTACACTTTTATAAACACACACACACACACACACACACACACACACACACGAGTTTTTAGACATGGATAGATAATGTTTCTATGAAAAGCCATAGGATATTAAATAAAAAGCCCAGTGTCAGGCATGGGATACACTGGGATACACGTGGTGCTGCAGCTTACGATGGGGTTAGGATTCCTAGAGACTTGCACAGCACTGCAGGCACTGCCACTACATTGTTTGCTCTGCAGACCTGAAGAAGAAGAACCCATTGCTGAGGATGCTATACATTTTTTTTTTTTTTTTTTTTTTTTTTTTTTTTTTTTTTTGGTTTTTCGAGACAGGGTTTCTCTGTATAGCCCTGGCTGTCCTGGAGCTCACTTTGTAGACCAGGCTGGCCTCGAACTCAGAAATCCGCCTGCCTCTGCCTCCCTAGTGCTGGGATTAAAGGCGTGCGCCACCACGCCCGGCTATGCTATACATTTTGATGGCAAAACTTGGAGAAATCAAATTGGCTTTGATCTGGAAGTTTCATTCCTTGTTGACTAGGTTTTTATCACGTTAGATGTCTGCTGTGAAATTTTCATATTATAGCAATGGCTAACTTTGAAAGATAGACTGTTGGTACATCTGTCTGTCTGTCTGTCTGTCTATCTGTCTGTCTATCTATCTCCCTATCTATCTCTCTTAAATTATTTTATTTATTTACATTCCAGTTGCTACCTCCCTTTGTCCTCCCTCCCGCAGTTCCTCATGCCACCCCCCCCCCATGCCTCCAAGACATGGCCTCCCTCATCAGGCCTTCTCCTTCCCTGGGGCCTCATGTCTCTCAAGGATTAAATGTGTCTTCTCCCCCTGAGGCCAGACCAGGCAGACCTCTGCTACATATGTACCAGGGGCCTCAGACTAGTCCATGTACAATCCTGATTTTTGGCTTAGTCTCTGGGAGTTCCCTGGTGTCTGGGTTGAGACTGTTGGTCTTTCTATGGGGTTGTTCTCCCTTTCAGCTTCTTCAATCCTTCCTCTAATTTAAACATAGGACTCCATTTCAGTCAAATGCTTGGATGAAAATATCTGCTTCTGTCTCAGTCAGCTACTTGTAGAGCCTCTCAGATAATAGCCATGACAGGCTCCCATTTGTAAATACACTATATCCTTGGTGTCCCCGCATGAGTTGGATCTCAAGTTGGGCCAGTAACTCAGACCCAAAAGGACATGAAGGGTACATACTCACTGGTAAGTGGATATTAGTCAAAGCGTAAAGACCACCTAGGATACAATCCCCAGAATTTAAGAAGAGTAAGAACCAGAAATGCCCAAGTGAGGAGGTTTTAGTCCCACTAAGAAGGGGGAAGGAAATAATCACAGGAGGCAGAGGGAGGGAGGGATCTGGGAGGGAGAGGGGAGGCAGAGAGGAAAATAGGAACAGGATCAGATATGGACTTGGAGAGGGGACAGGAGAGAAGCCCAGAAGGCCAAGAGAATGAATGGAAATAAACAGCCTCAGGGAGTGGGAGTGGGGAGACCCTCTAGAAAGTACCAGAGAATGAAGAAGTGAGATGCTCTTAGGACCCATTGGAGGGTGACCTTAGCCAAAGGTTCTATATTTTTAAAACTTAAAAATGCTTCTAAACTTCCTTGAAGCATAACTGATTTATGAGTAGCTGTTCTCCTCTCAGATTTATTACCTTCCTGTCTACCTAAGTAACTTCATAAGACACTGAATTATATTTTCTGCACATTTCCCAAGACTCAAAAAAATCAGGTGGGTGCTGGACATCTCAGTCTAGGAGGTTCACCTATCTCTCAGGATTAAACTTATGCTCTAAACTGAAATAATGTCATCTAGAGTTTCCTAGAGTCTCCTTTATCTCAGTCAAATGACTGAATCTCAAACACTTGGACTTCTTAGCTTGATTTTACATTTATAAGCTTTGGTCAAAATATAAAAAGTATTTTGCCAGCCGGGTGTGGTGGCGCTTGCCTTTAATCCCAGCACTCGGGAGGCAGAGGCAGGTGGATTTCTGAGTTTGAGGCCAGCCTGGACTACAAAGTGAGTTCCAGGACAGCCAGGGCTAAACAGAGAAACCCTGTCTCGAAAAACAAACAAACAAACAAACAAACAAACAAACAAAAGTATTTTGTCTAATTTTCCAACTATATTCTGAATCTGGCCAATTGTCTCTAGCTGCACTGTGAGAGTGTCATCTCTGAATCATGGGTCTAGTAGATTTCATGCTTGCCTTCCAGTTTTTACTATTTTGAATCTTACATAAAGTGAGTCATGCAACACATAATAGAGTGAACATTTAACTAGCTAAACTAGGACGCGTAATGGTGAACTTCATGAAAATATACATCATTTATAGTTGCTGTTATAACAAACCACAAAACTTTATGGTAACCTGTGTGTGTGTGTGTGTGTGTGTGTGTGTGTGTGTGTGTGTGTGTACGTGTGTGTATTCCCATCTCTATGTTCCTGGTGCTTTTCTGAGCTCTATTTTTTGTCAGCATCTCCCAAATGTTGATATTATGTCTATGTAGCACCACTGCCAGAGTAAAGATATTGCAGGACCAAACACCACTTTGCTGCTTCTTTGATTATCTTCTCTTTCTTTGTCTTACTTTAATTTATCTGTAGTAGATATTATAGTAATTCATCAGACATGGTCTCAAACTCTGCCTTGGGATGATTTCCTCAGGACATGATTCTTTCACTCGCTTGAAAAGACATACTTCCAGATATCCTCAAAGCTCATTCTTTGACATTGTCTATGTCTGTGCAGGATAAACCATCTGTTTAATGAATTCTCCAAGACATTATTTTAAATAGCATCACTTGACTTTCTATTACTGTCTGATTTTGTGTGACAGCTTTTTAGTCTGTGATTAACATCGCTCTGGATATTGCCCTGTAAAATTTTCTTAGAGATGACAAACATTCAGTCAGTGGATTTTTGAGCAGATTATACTCTATAATGTGGTTGAGACTTAACTAAGCAGCTGAAACTCTGAGAGAGTTTAGTCTTCCCAAAGTGAAGGAAATCTTTGAGATCCAATACATAAACATTACCTTGGAACCTCTGTTTAACATACTATATTATCTTTAAATTAATTATATACTCATTTTTAAAAAATCATTGTTTGTCTCTCTATTGTCAGTTTCTCCAATTTCAAAATAGGCTTCAAGAAGGAAAATTATTATCTAGAAAATTACTAGTTTTTGCTTACAATACACACACACAAACACATACACATACATACATACATACATACATACATACATATATATGCATACACAAGCACACACACGCACATAAAATTAGGTACATTACAAATTATGGGAGCTATCATTGCTGTCTGATGTGTGTGTGTGTGTGTGTGTGTGTGTGTGTGTGTGTGTGTGTGTGTGTGTGTCTTCTCAGCCCCTGTTCCCATAGTCAGTGGTCTGAGAACATGCCAGTAGAACTTCCTTTTCCCTTCTGTTTTGAACCCACTTATACACATTCAAACAAACACACAGACCCACACCTTGAATAGCATATCCTCATTCCTAAATGTCAGCTTAGAATACATAGAAACATATTTTACCCAGACGCCAGTGCTCACCCTTAGCAGATTACCAGTATAATTCCCTACCAGGCGACAAGCAGCCACCATAATCTCAAAACCATAGAGAGTAATAGAGAAAAACCAACAAAACACCCACTGAACAAAGACAAGTCCAGATATCAGCATCTAGAATTACAACCTTCCCAACCCCAAGAGTCTAGACACCAGCATAAAACTGTAACAGTGATGACAGTGTTTCTCCACTACAGACCATCAACCCTAACTCAATAGATCCTGACTACTGCACCATGACAGAAACACAAATAAGAGTCCTTAAACAGTCTTTATGAATATGATGTATATGTAATTAATTTATTTATTTATGTACTTTACATCTCATGATCATCCCTCTTCTCCTCCCAGTCTCTTGCTCTTGAAGTTCTGCTCCATTTACTCCTCTCTTGCTCCTCTGAGAATGGGGGAGACACCTGCTGGTTATCATAGATCACCCCCACCCCATACACAAACACATGCTCACATCAGTCTCTGCAGGGCTATGAGAATGCACTCTTGCTAAGGCCAGACAATGCAACTTAGGGGATAGGGATCCACAGGCTGGCAACAAATTTAGAAACAGCTCCCATATCTCTTGTTGGGGAAACCACCTGAAGACCAAGCTGCACTTCTGCTACCTACACGGGGACTAGCTTCAGTCCATGGTTGTTCTCTGGTTGTTGGTTAAGTCTCTGTGAGCCTCTACATGTCCAGGTTAATTGAATGTTGTTGTTTTTCTGTTGGGACCCTGTCAACTTAGGGTCCCTCAAACCTTTCTGAGACTCTTCCACAAGTCTCAAGGGGGCACAGTTCCATTTGTCAACATGAAAACAAAGGCAGAGTGGCTTTACAACTACAGGGAATCAGAGTTGTCAATACCTTTGATGAGACTGAAAGAGAATTACGAGCCTCATATAAAATAACATCCTCCAAGGTCACCTTCATCTCTGCTTTATGCATGGTTTGGATCCTACCACTCATTTTGTAGACTAATGTGTGTTTGAGATAGAGGCCAGGAGTAAATATTCACAATACTGTTTCATGGTACTAACCAATTTGGATAGACTAGCTAGCCACTAACCTCATGCCTATGTTCTTCTCAGCACTGGATTACTGGTACATACATCATGGCCTGGATTCTAGTGATCCTGTTTAGATCCTCATACTCATATAGCAAGCCCTTTACTGACTGAACATCTGGAGAGCCTATCGGTTAGACTTTCAAATTGCTAAACTGGAGTCAGTTCAGAACCTGATTACATACCCTTTCCTATTATCAGCATTCAGAACATAAACAATCCTCCATTGAGTTTTGACTCTTATCATCCTGCCAACCCTGCCATTTAGTACAAGTGACCCATTCTAGCTTTCAATAGCATAGTGTAGCAAACGTGATGAGGTGACATTCCTCTGATTACAGTGCACTGCAAAAATCTGTGTCATAACAGGGCACAGTTCATCTTCTTTAATGGTTTTGAAGAAATCAGATGAGATGGCACGATAGATCCTATAAAGGCAGCTCAGAAGACTCGCTGCTCCTATCAATGGTTAACAGGTAAGTAAGTCCGTAAATTCTACAACAAGCAAACAATTTCTGCAAACAACATGGGGGGACTTGGAACCTCTTAGAACTGAGACTCAGATGGGATTGCATGCATCCCAGTCCATTTCATTTGGGTCTATGCTCAGCTGTGGACTTGACAATCTCTCAAAATTATCAGTATCCTTATTTTATTTTCTCAACTGGAATTCTTAAAAATATCTAGAAATAAATTTCAGATTCTTTTTCAGGTCTTCGGGGTTTTTTTGTTTGTTTGGTTGGTTGGTTGTTTTTTTGTTTGTTTGTTTGTTTGTTGTTTTTTTTCTTTGCAGCCACTACCTTTATAAGGATTGTTAGTGTATTATTTAATTAGTAAATGATAATCTGAAAAAAAAACCTTTTAATGTATTAAAACATTTAAATGTCTCCTGCATTTCTTTATTATTATATAGAAAGGTAAAGTACTATAATTATCTTATATGTATTAATAATTGAATAATTAAACTATGAGGTATGGACCTTACTCTAAATAAATTCCATATGTGCTGGGTCAAAAGATAAGTACTTCGTTGTTGAAGTGAAATAAAATGGCAAGAAAAAGCAATATTACACAGTTTGTTTCTAAGAATAATAAATAGTAGTTATCACCTTGAGATTCAGAAAACTGTTAACTAACAAGGAACTAAAACGTACTTTAGAATTTGCACTCACACATTTATTATGACTTTTCTAATATTTGAGAAGGATTTTACTGATCCTTGCTAAATGTCATCATAAGACATTTCAAAGATATATGAGTTTTCATTATCACATAACCAGAGATTTTCTGAGTAAACACTGTTTTGAAAAAAAAAAAAAATATTTGTTTGAAAATCTGTGCACAAACCTCAAAGGTCTACCTCCCTTTATTTAATCAAGGTTTTACATTCTACCCAAGCCTCCCATGCAATTCAAAGTTGTCATAACTCAATGCATGCCTGTTTAATACATGAAAGATAAAACTTCCCTGCTTATTCACCAACAACCAGTTTAGAGAGCAGCACAGTATTAGCACAGGATAACTAGTCTTGAAGCATCACCCTGACAACAAGCAGTGAGAGGCGTGGACTCAGAGTCTTGGACTTGATTCTGGAGAACGGAGATGCATGGTGTCTCAGTAACTGTTGGAAAATCACCCCTGCTTTGATTACATCATTTCTGCCAATTTATGATTATTTTAAAAACATTTTATAGTTCTTTAATTTGCCTGACATTTGTGAAGCTATTTGAATCTGTTGACAGCCTCTGGTGACCAGCTATTTTCTTTTTTTTTTTTTAACATCTTGATAATTAAGAGGAAAATGATGGAGATAGAGAGTAACCTTCTCAAGATTTTATACCTGGAGGGTGACAGAGCTGAGCCTCACATTCTTTCGTGTGAATAACACCTGAGATACTTTCTATTTATCTTCCCCCCATCCCTGCCTCAGTGAAAGGTTAGGAAACTGGGTGTGAACAACCAGAGGAAAAAACAAAATGAATTAATTTTCGTTGTCCTCAATAAGTTATTTTTATTTTTAAAACTTACACCTATAGTTTTGTTTAACATTGGGAATGATAACACAACAGAAGACTATTTTGTCACTAAGAAAATAATAAGATGGTTTTGAGAGGTGTGACATCAGGCCAGCCACCTTGCTCTTCAAGCCTGAAGACCACAAGTCAAATCCCAGCATATACAGCCCAACTGTGTATATAACTGTGCATGGCTGCTGCTGTGTGCAAACCTGGCATTGGGGAATCCAGAAAGGTTAACCTAACATGCTTTCTAGGCAGCTAGGCTAGCTGATACAATGTTCTGATCACTCACAAACTCTGATTATAGAGTAATAGAAGAAGAAAAAAAAAAAAAGAAGAAAAAAAAAACCCTCACATACTGTTCAGGTATATTCATGTGGGAAACACTCTCATATTTATATAAATCCAAAGTACACAGTTAGCATAAATACAGACTATGACACATATGCATTCATGGCAACATAATCACAAAGAAATTAATACACTATTTTAAAATATATAAAAAGGAAAAAAAAAAAACATGTGAACCTTGAGCTCTGCAGTTTTTCTATTTCAGAACTAGCATAATCTCTCCCACTTTCAAAAGCATTTTAGATAAACATCAAGATGTATTGCTTTTGACCAGAAAAAGCAGGTGATACCTGTTTGTCAAAGTAGACTCAACAGACTTTCAAAAATAGTTAAAACACACACAGATCTCTCTCCCTCTCTCTCTCTCTCCCTCTCTCTCTCTCTCTCTCTCACACACACACACACACACACACACACACACACAACATACACACACACACAGAGAGACAGAGACAGAGTGATAGAGATAATAAAAGAAAGACATTTTATTTCTCTTTCATCACATTCTTAAATATAATTATTGCTACCCAGTTTCCTTTAAATCTAGTTACTGTAAGTACTTGATTAGGAAATAGGATATAAAACTGAAACCAGCAGATAGTTGAAAAAAACAGTGTCTCTGACAGATGAAAAGGAGAGAAACTGTCTCTAGTCAATAAGACACAGAGTGATAATCAATATTAATAAAATTCTCTTCAACATATAAATTCTTTTTTCTTTTTCCCCTTGCAATGCTTTCACTAAATTAGATAAAAAATGTTTTCCTGAGCCAGCCAGATGGCTCAGCAGATAAGAGAACTTAATAGAAAGTATGGTGACTTGTGTGCTCCGTCCCCAGGACACACAAAGAATAAGGAGAAATGAAATTCCACAAGTTTTACACACATACACACACACACACACACACACACACACACACACACACACACACACACACCAACCACAGGGGCAATGGAAGACAAAGAACAGGGGCAGACACACTGAGATAAAAAGAGATAGAGAAACAGAGATAGAAAACACATGGAAATTTTCTAATACTGAAAAAAAAAATTTGCCCCAGGGAGTAGAGAAGACTGGTGGGGTGAGGGGGGGATAGGGGGTAAGGAACATCTTGGCCACCAGGGTGGGTAGGAAGAAGAATGGGATGAGGAACTGTCAGAGGGCAGACCATGAGGGCAATGACTGAGTTATAAAAAAGACTAAAGGTAAATATATTTGTATCTTTATTTATATATACAAGTATGTAGTCAGTCAGTGATATATACAATAATGGACATTCAAAATAATAAGCCATATTGAGCAAATAAATGGAAATTCTCCACTTTAGCTGTAGATGCTATGAAAAACATGATGCTATTTAAAGCTTTAGAACACTCAACCTATCACTTTCAGAAATTCAAAGCTCACCAGGTTCAGCTTCCAACAGGACAACAATGGTCACTGGCTTAAACAAATAAGCAGCTCTTTACACTGAGCATTTTATCCACGCCTACTGCACACTAGCTCAGTGAGGAAACATATTGAATGGTCCTATCACTCAGTACAAACTCCAGTAAACATTTTCTTCTTTTTATTTTTCAATGAATTCCATAAGTTCACACAAAAACTCAATGCAAACCTTGGCCTTCTGAGAAATACAGTACTTATCATGGTAGTTTCATATTCAACTTACACATATACTGGCTATCAATATGGTCTATAAGAGGATAGAATAGACTTAATATGTTGTGTGAAATTCTCAAGTAAAAAATAAAAGCTGCTTGTTGTATCTTACAGAGTGTGGTCATGCTACCCCCCCCCTTCTTTATTAGATATTTTCTTTATTTACATTTCAAATGCTATCTCAAAAGTTCCCTATACCCTTCCCCTGCCCTGCTCCCCTACCCACCCACTCCCACTTCTTGGCCCTGGCATCCCCCTGTACTGGGGCATATAAAATTTGTAAGACCAAGGGGCCTCTCTTCCCAATGATGGCCAACTAGGCCATCTTCTGCTTCATATGCAGCTAGAGACATGAGCTCTGGGGGTACTGATTAGTTCATATTGTTGTTCCAACTATAGAGTTGCAGACCCCTTCAGCTCCTTGGGTACTTTCTCTAGCTCCTCCATTGGGGGCCCTGTGTTCCATCCTATAGATGACTGTAAGCATCCACTTCTGTATTTCCCAGGCACTGGCATAGCCTTATCCGAGACAGCTATATCAAGGTCCCTTCAGCAAAATCTTGCTGGCATTTGCAATAGTCCCTTTTTGTGAGCTCTCAATATAGTTTCAGGCCTTGGGACTGTCTCTTGAGCTGGATCCCACTTTGGGCCTGTCACTAGACCTCTTTTCCTCAGGCTCCTCTCCATTTCCATTCCTGTAATTCTTTAAGACAGGAACAATTATGGGTCAGAGTTGTGACTGTGGGATGGCGGCCCTCTACCTCATTTGATGCCCTGTCTTCCTGCTGGAGGTGGGCTTTATGAGTTCCCTCTCCCTACTGTTGGACATTTTATCCAAGTACCCTCTCTTTGAGTCCTGTGAGTCTTTCACCTGCCAGGTCTCTGGTGCATTCTGGAGCCCCCACCCCAACCTTCTATTTCCCTCGGTTGGCTGTTTCCGTTCTTTCTGCTGGCCCTCGGGGCTTCAGTCCTTTTCCCTCACCCAATACCAGATCAGCTTCACCTCTCCAGAAGACCCAACAAGCAGCTGAAAAAAACAAACAAAACAAAACAAAACAAAAACAAAACAAAACAACAACAACAAAATTATGCAGGTAGTTGCACACAACCAATGGACAGAAGCAGAACCCCTATTGTTGAATTAGGGAAGGCTGAAAGAAGCTGAGGAGAAGGGCAACCCTGTGGGAGGACCAGCAGTCTCAATTAATCTGGACCTCCTAGATCTCTCAAACTCTGGACCACCAAACAGACAGCATACACCAGCTGAGATGAGGTCCCCAACACACATACAGAAGAGGACTGCTGGCTGCTGGTTCTGTGTTCATTCAGAGTTGAAGTACCTAATTCTCAAGAGACTGGAGGCCCTGGGGAGTTTAGAGGTCAGGTGGGGTTGGGGGGTGGGGCATCCAGAAGACAGGGGTGGTGGAAAAAACGTATGGGGTGTGAAACAGTCGGAGGGTAGACAGGGAGTGGGGGATAAAATATGGAGTGTAAAAAAGTTTTTTTTTTTTTTAATAAAAAATAAAAGCATAGTAAGAAGGTGTAAGAAAAATTTATTAATGACAATGATTTCCTTTTTACTACTAACAGAAAAAAAATTTCAAACTTAAAAGTATTACATAAAGGTCAATGAAATATTTTTATATCCCACAACATGTTATCTGTTAATTTAAGTTTATTTAGCTATATAGAACCATAGTACTATTGATCTCAATAATTTAGATTTCAAAATAAAAGAAATTGCCGATGGATGATTAGGTATATCAAGAACCGTGGTTTAAAAGAAAACATTCTATTTCCTTACATAAATTTACCATTCTGAATATGACACATTGTGTAAGAAAATAATTGATTTCAGGATGTAGGAAACAGAGTGATTTTTGAAAATATCTTGCTAAGTAACTATGCTTGTGTGACAAAAGCCAGCCAGCTCACCTACTTTTGCAAATTGCCTGAAATTGCAGTTGAAGATATTAACAATTCTTTTATTAAAAGATAAAGTGGTCATAATTCCCAAGGCAATGCACCGATTAATGCAGGTGCAGAGGAAGATAACCCAGATGGTTCATAATTCCTGGGATAGGAGATAAGTGCTTTAATGTGCTGATGAAGCAATATAGCAAATTGAGGCAAATTAGACAGTGAGCTGCAACTGTCCACATGTGACACAGCTTGCTATAGAGACCATCAAAGTGACATTTCTTAACCTATGTCTATAGAGATAAGATACGTGCCATCAAATTAGTTAGTTACCTAACCTTTTGGAAAATCTCGGACTGTGATCAGTAAAAGAAAATTGCATTAAAATGGCCAATTATGGTATAATTGTAGCGGATAAACTTTCTTTCTAATACTTAATTGAAACTCTTTGCAGAAGTAATGACTTTGAAGACACTACTGGTCATTTGCATAAAATAATGTACCGGAGCCACATACATGATCATGATGGCTGTCTGGGTGACTGCGATAACCTGTAGAATCCATCGAAGCAAGATACCTCAGAGGACCGTCGTTACAGTCTAATAATTAATGATATCAATCAATTTGTGGGCTTTCTTAAGATAGAAATATTTATTTTTTTCAACACCCTAAAGCATTTATTTGAGTTTGTGAAGTTGACAGGAAATAAGGCATATCTTCAAATAATTACTCTATGATGGCTCTTAATTAGGTCTTACACAGGGAACCTGGATGGAAAGTGGTTGTTTCAAAATATTCAGGATAATTCTTATGTGGACTTTGAAGCTGTTACATAAGTATCCTTGTAACACATCTAGTGAAAGTATCTGTTCTGTCTCCTATATTAGCAGAAGTCATCATATCTTCAAAATAAATTTCATTCATGCAATCACTTTTAATTGGAAAAACTGCTATGTTACACATATGTTTAGGTGATTGAATTCTGGACATATATTTATATTACTAGGAATGCCAACATGTATAAGTCTTACCACATCTTCTGCTTTATATAGAGAAGCCACTTGTCCTGATTTTACATACATGGGCATTTAGGTAGTTACATATATGGTGAAACTGAAGGTAGCTTTGCTTCAAATAGAAAATATGTGTACTTTGCCTAGTTGAAGAAGACAAAAAAATATCATTTCTTAGAGACCTTCATATTCTTGTAACGACATAACTCACACACTTCTATTTTTCTGCACCCTGATCTGGCATTCCTCTGTGGAAAATAATGCTATAGCCATCAGTCTCCCAAACATGAACTAATGTCTGAATCAGATAACTGAAATCCACACACGTTTTCTGTTTAGAACTAGGCCATGATACAAAAACTTGTATGCCTATGAATTTGTGGAGTTTGTCCATACAACTTTGGAAACTACTTTTTCACTCTCCTTCCTAGATGCTAGAGTATCATCTTCCTTGCATGTGTAGTCTCCTCCCTCATTTGTAAACTTGTCCATTTATGATAAGTTATAGTAACATACACAGGTTTATCACTTTGTTATTATAGCAATGTCCTGTCTAAACACCTTAAACTGGAGCAGAGATCTCTGTATCTTCCTGATTCACATTCTCAGTGCCTTCTTACATGCCAACACAGTGATTCTTTTTACTTAGCCCTGCACTCCCTAAAGAAAATTTAATTTCAAAATAATTTCTCCATACAATTCCATATCGCTTTGCCTTTTTTCTTAAGCAATTATAATTTCCATTTACTCAGTGCAGGTGATATAATTTATATGGAATGAAGAAAGCAGTCTACTTAAACTAATACATACTAATGTTGAGACCTGATTTGAGTGTTAACATTTTAGAAAGCCTTAGAGCCAACATCAATTTACAAACTCATGACAACATGAAGTGAATTCTGTCCAGGAGTTGAAATGTGTTTCTTCCCTTATGTCTCTTAATCCTGGGTGCCTCTAGTCAGCACTGCAGGGGACTCATCTAGCCGTGGAATAATGGAGAGGATAAATTGGGTTGGGGCTAGTTGAGTTATTTAATAACTCTGTAAAATCTCTATAGAATTTACATTTTAAATATGTATCCACTCAATGGATAATCAAAATTTACAGGCTTTCTGATAATCACATCTGTTTTATTGGGAAGGTTCCAACAGAACACATGCATTTTTATAAGATGGAAATAGTTCCCTTGCTGTGGTCTGAGTGTGAATATCAGAGTCTGCATTAAATTAATATACTCAAATTCTAATCTTTAAGACATTAGTCTCAGGAATCCTTTGGGAAATGATTAGATGATCTGATAAATGATTGGGACAGAAGAGACCCGGGAGATCTCTCTTGTCCCTTCCATTACAGAAAGAGGATATGGGTCTCCATCCTCTTTTCTTAATAGAACAGACAACCCTGAGTTGAGTCAGAAAATGACTTATTATATGTGTATCCTGCTTTTGGTTTGATATGAGAAACCTTCGTCTTAAAAAGTGGGGTCGATCAGTCTCTGCTCTTTGTAAGCTAATCAGAATGTGGCAATTTTGATAGTAGCTCAAAGTATCTCAAGCAGTTTCTGACATGACAAAGGAGTGAGTTTCAGGGACTTCCTAGAGTCCTCACTTTGCAGGTCTATGCGAGGACGCCAAGACACAGAAAGGCATGAAAAACCAACATCTCATGCAGTTCACCAATAATATTGACTGCATGAGATGAAAGATACACTCATCTAAAAGAACAAGGAAGGAAGGATGGTGCATGCATAATCAATTAGACAGATACTAGGACAAAAGTACAAACTGTGCTGAGTGATTATGAATACAGTGTACAGGACTTCATGTTTCTGAGTCTTTGCCTATGGCTTGTCTCTGTCTCCAGCCACTGATTATGAACACAGTGTACAGGACTTCATGTTTCCAAGTCTCTGCTATGGGTTGTCTCTGTCTCCGGCCACTGATAAGGTTTTGTCCTCAGCTCATTTCCATTTTATTCTTTTTAAAACAGGTCTTCTTAACTTCTCGTTTTATTTTCTAAGGGTGGTTTTTTTTTTTTTTTTCTAGAAAGATATTTTCTTCTACCTCTATGTAATAAAAATTAACCTATTCACAGATTGCAACGTTATTCACTCTTTTCATGGTTTCAAGAAATATTTATGCTTTCAACATCTACTCAGTTTTTAGCAAGCAAGGGTATACACACACACACACACACACACACTCACACTCACACTCACTCACACACACAAACTCACACACACACTCACACACACACACACACACACTCTCTCTCTCACACACACACACACACACACACACACACACACACTCACACACACATGCACAGGTACTCCTTCATCCTTTGAAAACTAAGATTCTATAGAACTTCCCAATCTTTCCTTTATTATTTAAAATAGTTTTGCTTATGATATTTTAAGCTCTGAAGCTTACATTCCAATACTTTTTTTCCTGAAATCCCTTTCTTTTTATTTTCTCTCTCTCTTATAATAGAAATCTTTATTTCCTGCTAACTACATGCTACTCTCTAAATATTTGTTTTCAGCACTGGCACCTCAGGCAATTTCTTTTACAAGTGGTTTCTTCAGTGTAAACCAGAAATATTGTAAATAGAGCCAGCCATGCAGGCAGTATGTGAAAGGTTTTTCATGGTAAAATTTCACAGAATGTATTTAGTCCATTTATATCCTCCCAGTGAAGCTTATAAAGGAAGATTGGAAAGGCAGATTTTTTTTATATTTCCACAGGCAGAGGTCAGAAGGAACTTTCAGAGGGAACTTGAAGCTTAGGCAAAAATCCAAATGCATAAAAGCACAGCTATTTCAAAACTAGTAAAAATGAACGGTTACTTGGTGCAGCAGATGGCTATATTTTATGAACCATTTTGTAACATTATAGAATTCCCAGCATCAACTAAAACTCAACTTCATGAATATCATTAAAGAACTTCTATTGCTTTTGTATATGGTATTTTTTTGAGGGGGCGGATTTTTTTTTTTTTTTTTTTTGATGGATTTAAAGGGTTTGTTAAGTTAGTAGAGGACTCCTGATGCCTCCAAAGACAGGTAGGAATCAGGTCATTGTAAAAATCAGAGATTATTTTGTCATAGTATGAAGATACTGCTGCTGAAGTTATTATATTTCTACTTTGAGGAAACTTTCTATACTACACGACTTAGGAACTTTGTTTATGTTGGGTCATAACTTTTTAAACACATTTAAACAGTTCATATCTGCTCCTAAATGATGGGAGCCATGGGATCTTTTAAAGTTTGCAGCTGTTCATCTGAATGGGAGAAATGCACTCAGGGAGAAAGGCTAAGAAGTTCTTTGGAAGGAGAAGTAATGTTCAATATGAGGATAAAATTACTAAATGATAGCATACTTTGTATTTATAGATTATCTTTTCAATTTCTGTCAAATGAGATGCAAAGGAGATTAAAGACATTTGAGGAGAAAGATTTCTTATGCCAATGGAGACAAAAGAAACAAAACAGGTATGTTTGATTAAACTGAGTAAGTAGATTCAACTGTAGATGAAGAGACTCAGGACATAGGGCCTGGGGAGTATGTGGACAAAACAAGCAACAAGAGACTGTATTTGTAAAGGAAATGGAGGGATGGAATTTTTTTTTTTACATTTAAAAAATACTTTTAATATTTTTCTTTTCTTTTCTTTTTTCTTTAATTAATCACTCCATTCATTTACATCTCAAGTGATATCCCACTTCCTGATTACCCCTCCACATCCTCTCCCCCCACCCTTCCTCTCCTCCCTCCCCTTTGCCTCTTGACCCACAGACCATATGGAACTTAGGAAAAAGGAAGACTAGAGTGATGGAATCTTACTCCAAAGGAAGGCCAAATATAATGTTAAAGCGGTATGGATGAATTATCTCATCAGAGATGCAAAAGGCATGATGACTTTCTATCATCTAATGATAGAAATATGAATTTGGTCATATTCAAAATGTCCAGTTTTCTATGTATTATCTAAATATCTGGTTGTAAAGCTATAGGTTTGTCTTTTTACATCATTGCCACTTCCCTATTCTAATATAATCTATTATATATATCATATATAATATAATATAATATTCTAATATAATCTATTATATATCATATATAATATAATATCAAATATATATTATATATTATATAATATATAATTATTATTAGATATTTTCTTTATTTTCATTTCAAATGTTATCTCCTTTTCTGGTCCCCCTCCCCCCCCAGAAACCTACTCCCTCTGCTTCTATGAGCATGTTTCTCCACCCAACCACCCATTCCTGTCTTCCTGCCATCTATTCCCCTACACTGGGGTATCAAGCCTTCATAAGACCAAGAAACTCTCCTATCATTGATGCCTGACAAGGCCATCCTTTGCTACATATGCACCTGGAGCTTCTTGATTGGTGTCTTGGTCCCGGGATGTGTTCCCTATTCTATTTGTCAATGTATTACAAACTACTCACAGAATGATAGCCTATTCCTTGATCACAAAGGCTTAAGCTATCTCTGACTTAGTTATTTTGGAAAGAATAATACTTAGAGCTCTTAATTATTGCTTCAATTAGAGGTCAAAGTATCTGAAGTGCTATCTATCACTCATTTTAAAAGTAGTATCTTTGGGTTGGTTGGTGTCTGCTGGTAGAGCTCTGTAATTGTATCACTTTGGAGGTGGATAAACGATGATCAGGAAATTAGGTTGCTCTTGGCAACTTGAATTTTAGGGAATTTTGGCCCTAATGTGAGACCCCCATATCAAACAACAACAACACCCCACAGTTACATTTACTAAGTTTTGTGATGTAAGATTAATTAATAAAACATTTATCTTGGTGGAGAACTCACTGCTGACTGAGAGATCTGAGCGTAGATATGATAGTTGATTTTCTATACACTTTACAAGGAAGTAGATGTACTCATAGAAGAGGAAGAGTTGTGTGATGAAGGTCATATTTCTAATAAAACATAAGGTCCAAACATCAACTCAATGTTGCCTGACCGTGCCATTTGCACAACATAATTTGAGATGGCACACCACCCAGTGCCAGTGTATATCATTCATCTGCATTAGCACTCAAAGTTATTCCCTGGAGTTGGCTACCTCTTGAACTGTGTGAAAGCATTTTTCAAGAGCATTCACTATACTAGGTATGAAAGAAACATCCCTTGGAACATATGCCATGGGGAGCTCTGCTCTTTGATACATCAGGACATTTCCTAAATTTTATTTTCAGGTCTTCCTGTTTATCCTGTGTTCCTTTGGAAGTAGGCCTTTGAAGCCAAGGATTCCAAACTCATGCCAACTGAACTTAGGTGAAAAAGTGGAAAAATAGAGCAACAAAATATCAATTAAATTCTGGCTTGCTACTAAAAGCACTTAAATACCCAAATAACCAGTGGTAACATCTGCATTCCAGCACTCTTCATCTTTCCCTAACTCTGTAGATTGCTATACAATATCCTTTCCCTTCCTGTGGTTCTCTCTGTCAATTATCAGTTAAACATGTAAAATTTGCACAATTGTTATGCAGGAGGTGCATCACATTAGATAAAGATGTGGAAGGTGATCATACTAAAATAAGTAAGATCGAGAAAAATAATTTTTTTTTTAAAAATGTAAATATCTAGCTCCCTATCTCTTCAGGTGATTTAGCTAGGAAGTTCATGTGCTATCAAACTCATTCATGCAAGTGACATTTATATCTTTCATTAGTTCATTAGTGGTCCTAATGACAATGCTAACATTTTTCTCTTTTTTTTCTTTTTTTGATGTACAAAGAAGAGCTGTATTAGAAGGGTAGTTATGGGGGAGGGTCCATGGAAGAGAAAGTGTGGAAGGGTCAGTCTACCTTTAGGGTCCTGAACACAGCAGCTGAAACACTCTTCTCTTCCAGTCAGACTTCATTGGGCTCCAGGTCCATCTTGTCCTTGTCCAATTCTAACATTTCTGACACAACTTACTGCTTTTTAAAATTTTTTCATGTTTGTTTTGTCCATAATACTTTTTCTGTCTCTTCAGAAAACTACCCAACATATATATGCAGTTAGAAAGATAGTATTTACTGCCGAAAAACATTATTAGTATTATTTCAGAATATTCATAATGGTCCATATGTATAAATGGCTTTATTTGTCCTATACAGGTTTTTTCTTTCTTCTAAAAGTAGCTATTATTTTATTTCAAGCAGATGCTCAACAAATATGTGATTTCCAAAATGTATAGATAGTTGAAAAAAATATAAATATTATAGAGGTATTTAACATGATTAAAAGATTTAAAATTGCACACTATTTTATTTAAAATGAAGTTTAGAGTATAATTTTTAAAATTATTTTTAAATGTTTTATTCTTTAAAATGTTATATAATATGTTTTGATCATTTGCATCCCCATTCATTATTCCTGCTACATGTGTTCTTTTCTCAACTCAACCTGTCTGTCTTCTCTTCTTTGTATTTCTTTTTTAAATTTTTACATTTTTTTTACTTATTCACTTTACATACCATCCACTTCCTGCCTCCAAGTCACCCCCTTCCACAATCGCTCCCCCATGCCCTCCACCCTCCCTGCCTCCTTGGTGAGGACAGGGCTCCTGGGGCATTCCCACACCCTGGTACTCCAAGTCTCTGTTAGTCTTAGGTGCTTCCTCACTCATTGAGTGTAGTCCCCTCCCCCTAGCCTACTCCAGGCTGAGTTCAGATCTGCTGCCTCTGAAGGAGGGCCACAGGAAACCACATGCGATTGGCTCTCCAGCTGAGACTGGCTTCCTTTGTGGTGCTAAATGCCTCTGCTCTTCTCTGGGACCCTGCTTCCTACTGAGACATTCCACAGTGCATGGTACTTTGTACTGAACTGACTGTGGGTGGGGCCTACCCTCATCCAACCCAAAAAGATTCTTGAGTAAAATTAGAGATGCTTTGAATGGAGAGACTCTGTCTTGGTGTCCATTTTTCTCTCCCACCTAGTCTCTCTTTTCAGCCCCAGTTCATCTCCCAGGGAACCCGGTTCATTTCTTGGGTATATCATGGATGGCTTACCCCAACAATTGAGGCCAGACAAGGCAGCTCAGATAGAACATATCCCACTGAAAGGCAACACCTTTTGTGATAGCCCTCACTCCATTTGTTCTGGACCACATGAAGATCAAGCTGTACATCTGCTACATATCTGGACGGAGACCTAGGTCCAGCCCTTGTGTGTTCTTTGGTTGGTGCTCCAGTTTAGTTGACTCTGTTGGTCTTCCTGTGCAGTTCACATACCCTTATGGCCACAATCCTTCCTCCTATTCTTTTATAAGCTCCATCCACTGTTTGGCTTTGGTGGTTTCTTTGTTTGTTTGTTTGTTTGTTTGTTTTTCTTGATTTTTTTTTTCTTAAGCTCTATTTTGGCTGCCCATGTATTCTTTAAAATCTAGTATTGTACCAAAACACAGAGAAGCGATATTATTTTCAGACAGTTTATATTATTATTTTTCTGAGAAGCAGAAGTGGGATTACATAAAGAATGGCTATGTAAGGCTAAAGGAGAGAGATCAGTAAGAAGGGAACTTCAGTTATTTTATTAACAAAGAAATCAGAAAGATAGCTGGGTTTAAGGTACACAAATAGGACTAAAGATAAAGTTCACTCTGAGAAGGAAAAGTGGTAAAGAAAATTTCCTGTACTCTTCCAGGTGACCTGGGTTTGTTCTCCAGAAGCAAAATAGCATCTCACACCCACCTGAAATTTAATTTCTAAGGGATCCAACACTCTTAGATCCAATGCATCTCCTGGTATCTCCAGAAAAAGTGTAAACACATTCAACATTTTGCATGCAGGTAAACCACTCATATGCCCAAAACTTAAAAAAAAAAAAAGTTCTTTGGTAAGGGAAGATATTAATGAGTGAATTTGGGGCATTGTGGTTCAGAGAATCTTTCTAAACATGAATATATAACATGGAAGAATTCAAATTTGAAAAGGATGGAACATAGCTAATGAGAGACATGTGTGATATCAAAGGAAACTGAAGATGTAATATGATTGTCCAAGGAGATGGTAGAAAGTTACTAAAACATGTTAAGGGTCTAACACTAAGTGGATAAACATGACAAGTTCTCCCACAGATCCTGAAAGAGAAGTGTGGCAGTGAAAACAGATATATATATTGTCAGAGAACAGAACAAATTTATAGAGTCGGAGAGACCTGACTACAGGAACAAGAGACATGAGTTTTGTTTACGACAAGAGCACAATGTGGAATAAATAATGAGGAGGAAAGACACATGTACAAAGATGGAGTCCTGAGAGGAAATGGGAATAAGAACAAAAAAGAGAAAATATTGTGGAGTTTTTAGATCATGGGTTTGAATGAAGTAGAGAAAATTGGCTGCACAAATATAGACTGGGGTTTACTGGTGTGTGTGTGTATGTGTGTGTGTGTGTGTGTGTGTGTGTGTATGTGTTGCTTGTTTCCAACAAGGAAGAGTTTGTGTAAATGTTGCCAGATTTAAAAAAAAAAAATCATCTAATAGAAATGAAGCTCTGGAGTAAAGAGAAAGAAATTAAGCTAATGTGACGATCTGGGAAAAGGATAGGCTTCCTGCATCCAAAGCTTAAAGCAGAGGCAGCTCAGAGTGATGGGGGAAGCTTTTAGAGGCCTCCACTCTGAATATCTACAATAGGCACAACAAAGATGTTTGAAACACAGGACCAAGGAAGGTCTTAATGAAGTTATTCTAATAGTGGCTTTAGTGTAGAATTTGCATAGAAGAGGTTTTGTAAGTGTTCAGTATTTTCCCTGCAGAAATCTGGGACAGAGCTCACTGTTGCATGTGCCAATCTCATGCTTGAAAACACACCTTCGGATAAAGATTTTAAAGAAATGATTCTTAAGTGTACTGTCACAGATGAACTCAGATTTATTAAGCACAGGTTGTATAAACTTTTTGAACATTCGTTAGCAAGATGAATCTTTTCAACCATTGTTCATCTAGTATTTGTTACAATACTACAAGAAATGAGAGTTTTCAATTCACAGAAATCCCAGTATATGTATGTGTCTGATGTCCTTTCTTCCTCTAATGATGTTAACTAGGTGAACTTATGGCTTGCAGGGTCACTGTGGCAGGGAACACAGGGATGAAGAGCTGAAGAGTCATTAGCTTGTCTAGTCACAAAATAGCACATGTACACTAATGGTCTATCAGGCAGCTCTGGTCACATGGCTCTGACTTTATCGCAAAGCAGGACTGGGAATAAAGGAGTACATATATTGTGAGCACTAACTGTTTCTGCCACATTTTAAGTATGTGCTTTTAATGGTTTGACACAATTCTGAACAGATGAGAAAAAAACATCTGAGAGAGATATTGAGTTAAATGTTGAATATATAAATCACTTCAACTTTCACTAACACTATTTTGTAATCTTTGGGTCTTTTTAAGTAATAATTATTACTTATTTATCAGATGACATAATTGATATATAATAATGGCTAAATCGTTAAGTAACTTAAAAAAATAAAATTAAAGTTACTATGTAGGTGTCATGGTATGTATATTCTTGGACCAGGGAGTGGCACCATTTGTAGGTGTGGCCTTGTTGGGATATGTGTGCCCTGGTTGGAATAGGTGTATTACTGTGGGTGTGGGCTTAAGACACTCACCCTAGTTGCCTGGAAGTCAGTCTTCCACAAGCAGCCTTTGGATGAAGATGTAGAACTCTCAGCTCTGCATGGGACATGCCTGCCTGGATACTGCCATGTTCCCACGTTGATGATAATGGACTAAACCTCTGAACCTGTAAGCTAGCCCCAATTAAATGTTGTTTTTATAAGACTTACCTTGGTCATGGTGTCTGTTCACAGCAGTAAAACCCTAACTAAGACAGTAGGTTTATGATACCAACTATTTATTGATAATATACTTATATATCAACATATATAAGATGATCATATAAAATAACCTTGCATTTTCTTTCTTTTTATATCATATGAATGAATAGGTAATCTGATTCTTTTTCATATATAAAAGTCTGCTCATAATTATACTTTTATCTTTTAAAATGCTATCAGCATATCTCTGTTTTATTAAATAAAAATTACATTCCTAAGGACTAATATATTTTATTTTGTCCTGATAAGTGTACACTATTCTGAATGCAGTAGTTGATCTATAATTAGAAAAGGTTCTAAGATATCCAAATACCAGCTGTGACATATGGTCCCAATACTCTGACTGTACAAAACTCAGAATTGGCAAGATGGCCTGTACATCTGAAGGCATCCAGATATGGAGCAGGTGAAAAGGCAGCCATAGATTTTTACCATATAATAAAGCATCACCAAAAGTATTTTTACATGAAACTAATCACGAGGAACATCAATAGAACTATTTGTTATAAAATATTTATGAATGAGGTGAAATCTGCTTTGAAACATTATCTTTTTTTGACTTTAAAACCATTCTCCGTATAACCAAAAAAGGTTAAAATACAAACCACACTGTCTATGATTTTGAAATTAAACCTTAGTGTATGTGATCTTCCTGAAAATCCTTCCCTATCTAAAAGAAGGATCCCTTTACTTTGCAAGTGGGCATACTAGTTGCAATGAAATTAATGCACTCATTACCAATACTTATATTAATTATTTATCTATTTATAAAATGGAAAATGATGGAAATGGCTAAACTTGGGCATTCAGCTTCATCCGCAGGATGTGAATTAATATCATGAATCTTGGGACAGAATACTATTTTCTCTAAGGCTACGTCTATGAAGTAGATTTATACATACAATGTAGACTCGCATGTAGGTATAGAATCTGACATCCAAAAACTAGTGCATATATCCTTATGTAAATATTTTTGTCCCAGGGAGCTTTTCTGTAGAGCGTATATTTGGGGAAGAAGTGACATAGGGATACTGGGAGGAGAGAAATGAGGGAAGCTGAAGTGTAGATGTCTATATGAGAGAATAAATTTTTAAAATATGAAATAAAATCCTTGTATGTTACTGGTACAGGGTGGAGAGCATAACTAAAAGGAAAAAGGAAGTGCAAGCTATAAAAGAAAGTGTGACTGTGAAAGTGGGGTGGAGCTTTTATTTATTTTGTCCTTTATTATCCAATTAAATGATTATCCTTACACTAACTGTCCAGCCAGAGAAACACAACTAAAATAATCCCAGCGTTCCTTTATAGAGAATAAAGTTCATAATACTTGATGTTTGGAAGGAATGGTGATATCCCATGCCAAGGCAACAAACTTTGTGGCGACAGTTGGTCTGGTACTGCTATGTATTCAAATGGTACATCCTGGCCCTCCCGGGATCTGGTTCCCCCTGACAAGGAAATCCTCATGTGTGCCAGTTTAGCTTGTATAAATTTTGCCCCTAAATTATCCCTGATTGGCTAATAAAGATGCCTACATACTGGACTGTACAGAAATGAGGGGGCAGAATGAGGGTAAGGGGTCTCTGGCATGGACCATGAAGTGAGAGAGGGGAATAAGAAAGGAAGTTGAAATAGGGTAGTTCTATCCTGAGCTTAAGGCCATGAAGGGTGGTCTATAAGAGTAGGAACTGCCCAGGAGGAACATGACAAATGATATCCTGGGGTTATTGACAGGGAAGTAGACAAAATAGCACAGAGGGTTGATATCTGTCCTGCTCTAGTGCTTCCATGGTTATTATAAATACAAAAGCTTCTGTGTCTTTATTTGGGAATTATATGATCTAAGTGGGAAAAAATCCCTAATCCCCTAATAGATAAAGGTAACAAGGGAGTGTAGCAAATTCTCCAAATAATAATAATCACATCAAAATTTGAAATATATTACAAAAATAATCTCTCTGTCTCTGTCACTGTCACTACCTCTGCTTCTCTCTGTCTTTCTGTCATTCTGTCTCTGTCTGTGTCTCTCTCTGTCTCCCTCTCCCTCTCCCCCACTTCGTGTGTGTGTGTGTGTGTGTGTGTGTGTGTGTGTGTGTGTGTGTATCACTGGGTAGTAAATTTTCCTTTGTTTCCTGTCTTTCAAATTAACTCATTTCTACCAATGAAAGTGTATGGGTCTTAAGACAAAAATCTCTGTTTTGAGATTAGCCTAATGGAGAGCTGAGCCTTGGAGATATAGACAGAAACAAAGCATGTGTTTTCCAGTGGTGCTGGGAGAGGTTCCTAGAGAGACAATGAATCTACAGAGTAGGGTTGTCAGAAACAAAGAAAGTCAGTCCTGTGGATATGACGCTGTTTCATAACCCTTCAGCTGTTTTTGTTCTTTCCTTTTAAAATGCCAAGGCCATAGAACCGGGAATATTTTTAGGCTAGTTACACATCTTCAGTAAAGAGGTCTTGGCACTCTAATGCTTCTCAGACTCCACTCATTGATCTTTAGCCACAGTGTTATTAACATCAGAAAGCTAGATGGAAGACTGATGAATAAATATGGCATACACTCACAATCCATTATCTATGAGATGTACCAGATTTGGAAATGCATTTAAAAGATGAGCCTGGTCCTCCCTTTGATTATATGATTACCTATGTAACTTCCATTCTTTTCTTCTCTGCCTCTCTCGTTATCTCACCTGAGCTTCTGTTCACTTCTTTGCTTAAGTGTTAACAAGTGTCCATGAATAGGTTTTACCTGACAAGATCAAGTTGGGCAGGCTCTTACTGAGTGGATACTGCAACTAGGCACATGGGAAGATTTTTTTATTGGTTAAAAAACTGCAACTATCACCTACTATTCGGTATTTCTCATGATGTTGGAGGTTAAGATAGGAAAAAAGTTATTGTGTTGAGGGAAGTGATTGACATTCATAACCTTAATGATCTATGGCATCACAATGTGATACAGAGACATCCACCAAAGACCTAGGCAATGCAACATAGTAATTCTGCAGCTTTTGTGACCAGGAATAGAGGATAAGAAAGCAAGATTGAAAACAATAGCCCAATGTAGAAAAAGAAAGCGATTTCTGATTTCCATTGAAAGAAAATATTTGATCATGGATGCCACACAACACATCTAAATCACTAGTGTATCCTAAAAAGGATTCAAGGACATTGAAATGGATGCTGGTGCTAAGGAAGAACAACCTTAAATGGTAAGTCCAGGATTAGCCATAGGACAGTAACTGGAGATGGTTTTGTAAGCATTTTGTTTTCTTGGAAAGTCTGTGTGACCAACAACACTAGTAATCCCTTTCTTTCTCTGTCTCTCTGCCTCTGTTTTTCTGTCTCTCTGTCTCTGTCTGCCTCTCTCCCTGTCTCTTTCTCTGTCTCTTTGTGTGTGTGTGTATGTGTGTGTGTTTTTATATGTGCAAGTGTAGTTATATGTTTGTGCAAATGAATGTGGAGACCATAGGGCAACCTTGATGTGTGTGTGTGTTTGTGTGTGTGTATGTAGTATAGATACATAAATGTGAGTTTTTATGCCTGTATACAAACATAGAGGACCAAAACATGATGCTCTTCTTCTCTCATTGAACAACAAGCTAACTATTTCACTCAGACTGACTAGCAAATGGATCTAAGAATCAGCCTGACTATTCTCTCCAGTCACGAGATTATACAAATGTGCAACCTTACCAGGCTTTTTATATGGAAGATTTCAACTCAAATACTTATGATCTGCCCACTGAAAACTATCCCTAGCCCCAACTTTATTTATTTATTTATTTATTTATTTATTTATTTATTTATTTATTTATTTATTTTAAGGATCTCGATCTGGCCTGGAACTTTCGCTGTCATTGAGGTTGGGTGGCTGGCTAGCTGGTCTATGTAATCTGTGAAGTACTCTGTTTCTTCAGAGGATACATTACAAAAACATGATACCACACATTGTAAAAGTGTGCCCTAGGGATCTAGGAACTCAGGTCCTAATGCTTACAAGGCAAACCTGTACTGTGTGTGCTACCTCCATACCCCATTTTTGAAGATTTCATATGACACCACATATAAAGATTAAAATTATAAGTTGTGTTTTAAGAAAGTTAGGGTATGTTCTTATATAAGATGGAAATTATCCTAAAAGGGTAGCCTTAGATATGAGTGACAGCAGTGGACAGTATCATATCCAGATTGCATGTTACCCCATGATACTTGCCCTGACTGAAACCTTGGGCATCAGCTGATTTCACTGACCTCCTATCTTGATGAAATATATAAAAGGAGCCATTTAATTCCCATAATAAACCCTAAGCAACTGTCTCTGCCATCATAAATCCAGTCATATGTGCTGTAAATGGGAGATGGCCAGATTGTACCTGCAGGTGCTTAGGCAAAAATAAAAGGAGAATTTGATCTCTCTGATTGGCTTGAATGCTATTTTACCAACTTTACTGAAAGGGAAAACAGGGCCAAAGAGCAAAACCTAAACAGAGCATCAAAACTGACAGAATAAAGAGCAAATTATTCCTTTTGAATGAAACATAACAAATGACTTTGAAGTTTTGTCTGTAAATAATGTCAACAAATTGAATTTATATCACACTTTAGTATAATTATATAATAAATCTATATATAGTTAAATGATTTTTAGACAAAATAAATATCAAAAAGAATAAGTATTTACCCTCCAACTTGTGATTAACTTTGACCGTTTCCTTTCATATTTATTCATTATACTTGAAGTAAAATGATTATCTTGAAATCAATGACTGTATCATAAAATTAATTTATTAGATTTTAGGGTAGCAATTTTTAAAAATCTTACTATATTTCTCATAACACTGAATCAACACTAGTTTATGAATATTAAGTTTGTTTTAACAATCTGTTCAATTTCAAGTGTCTTCAAAACTTTGTGTATTTATATAGAATTAAGTATAAAAAACTAGGTCAAATGCACTTTCTCTAGACTTTGGAATTTCAAATTAGGAATGAAAAGGAAAGAACCCAGCTTAGTAAGCTGAAAAGAGAGACTATTCACTTGAATGCATAATACAACATAGTTGAATGGAAATTGATACTTTGAAGATATTCATTATTTCATTTTTGCATTGTACTTATCTGTCTAGTTCTGAATTC
Organism: Mus minutoides; assembly: GCA_902729485.2. Taxonomy (NCBI): domain Eukaryota; kingdom Metazoa; phylum Chordata; class Mammalia; order Rodentia; family Muridae; genus Mus; species Mus minutoides. The sequence goes on from LR749737.1 coordinate 538,402, forward strand.
CTCCAATAGTCTTAAAAATGTCACTTTCAAAAATACCAAATGGCTATATCTACTATACAAAGCAAACATAGAATTATTTGGGTCACAGCCTAGAGTCTCAGGAAGGAATAGATAGGATGTCTGTACTCACTCAGGAGCCTAGATATGTTTGAAGTTGCTGTTTGTAGGATGTTGGAAGGGAAGAGGATTAGATAAAGAAGTGAAAAATCTGAAGGGATTGAATCTGACTTTTTAAATTTTTACATGAGTGGTTTACTCTTATTCTCTTTGTTGTTAGTTTTAAACAGCAAGCCCCCTAACCAACAGGAGATAGTACAAACACACCAGAGGCCATTAGGAAATAAAAGATTTTTTAGAAATAAAGACTTGGGATTTTGATAACTCTCAATTTATATATTCTACATTTTCTTCTTTATCTCAGTCTACCTTTCCTCCAAATAATATTAATACTAAAGTTGAATACTGTCTGAAAATTATGAATAATGAAACGTTTACAAACTATTTCACACATTAAGTGTCCATAAATGATACTTGTATGTTTTGGGATTCTTTGTCGATATATAAGATTGTTGGATTTACTTGAGAGCTTGCCACTATATAGTTCATCAGGAAAGAAAATCTCATTAAGGGATTGTCTAAATCAAGTTATCCCACAGTTAACTCTGTAAAGCATTGCACTAACTATGAAAAAGGGTGTGACAGAACCCAGTTCACATTGGGTAGCATTATTCCTTAGGCAAGAGATCCTGTACTGTATATGTGTAGAGAGGGTACTGATCGTGTGTGAACATCAACACCTTCATGTTCTCTCTGCTCCTGAGTAGATGGGAATAACTCCTTTAAGTTCTTGCTGCTCTGTTTCTGAGCAATGACAAACTGAAACCTGGAATTGTAGCCTAGAAAACCATTTTTTCTCAAATGTTGATTTAGTTATGTATTTTATCACAGTGACTGGAAACAATACTAGGAAACTATTTGTATGTAAATGACATGAAAACAGAAGGGATACCAGGAGGTCAACTAGTCAGACAGGGAATGATGAAAAGACCCAGGGGCAGGCAAGGATTTTGGTGAATATGGTTAAAATATGCGATATACTTAAATTTAGCTTTATATCAAAGCTATATACATTTTCTGCACATTTAACTTTTATATCTAGTCTTAAATTATTAAGCTACCTACGTATTAATGTCCTGTGATTCTTAAGTTTTGTATGTTTTTCAAGGGATATAATTCTAACGTATATAAATAATACATAATATCAAGATAACCCTGTATCAAGATATAATGCCTGAATATTCTATCCTGTTACACAGATGTCAATCACTAGATTTTAGCATATTTTTATTACTTGTTATTTACCTGCTGTTTCTCAATAGATGTCTCATTAATACTAAACCTAAGTTCAATAGAAAGGTAAAAATTTTACATATTTATTCTTGTATTAATAAGAGACTAAATATATCCTTTTATAGACTTTACTTCTATAATTAATCTTATATTTATGTACTTTTCTGTAAGATAAAACATAATTTTAATGAACATGTTTTTGTCTCTTTCTCTGGATAGGTTACTATTCTTCTATTTCTATATGAGAAAGCTATATGTATAAAGAACAAGTATAGCTAATTCAGAACCCTTTAAAATAATTTTGTGAAATAGGTTAATGCTGTGGTTCCCAACAGTATCTACAGGCTATTACACAGTTATTAATCATAAAAGGAATTACTTAATTTTGGCTACTTGAGATTGTTTTTAAAGACTGTAGAGTATGTGTGAATCATATCATATTACTTACCTTTTGTATAAAATTTAATGTCAAAGTGCTACTTGGTAGCTGTGACATTTAGTACTGGATTTTTATCTTCTTTGAATTTGCAATGTTTATACCTAAGCAGAATAATAGAACTATAATTTTTACATTAGATTTGACAATAATGGAGTTCCTGTGGTTATCAGCGAGAGCTCACTCACTTTTGAATATATTTTTCATATCTAAACTTCAAAAGGAAGTGTTGATAACTATCAATGTAATACAATTTTTTAACTTGTTTGTGGTTTAAACATGGTAATGAGACATTTATTGTCTGATTATCAGCACATAGAAGTCCTATCCTTCTTGTGTATTCATAGAGTCAAACTGAAAAATCCTATTCCTCAGACTTAATTCCTTACATGCATAATGAATGACACCACTGTCAGCAATCAATCTAAAATAGCATTGGAATCATGTGCATCACAGAGGGATGCAGCAGACAGGCAAGTAAATCCAAAAATTGCTTCTTTAATGAACTTATGAGTTAATGTGGACACTCGCATGCTAGAATTCGGTCATTCTCCTGATTTCTTTACTTATTTACATTTTTAATTGAAGGAATGGAAAGGAGAAGTCGTCAATAAAAGCAAATACATCTTAAATCTCCTTATAGGATTATACTAATGCATAATATTTGCTGAGATTACTGTAGAGAAAAGATAAGAAACTCTCTCTAACTTCTAAATTTTGGAATGGTTAAATAAATCGATCATATATATAATTTTTAATTTATCAATTGGTTAGTAATTCATGGTTTCTAAAAATTAGGATCACCATCTAAATGAATATCATAGTTTCATTATTTCTTTGCTTTATAAATAGCTTAAAAATTAAACCAGCAAAGTACAGGTTTAATGGAAAGGACAACTCTAATAGCAAATGAAAAATATTCAGTAGTAACAAGTTCATTGAACATTCTTTTTTCTCTAGTGGCTACTGATTGTGTTGGCCAATGATATATAGCCCTTGAGTAAAATGTGCTAAGTCTGGACCAGACCAACTCAGTAGGAAGAGTGACAAAGTAGGTAACCTTAAGTTTCTAAGATGTTCCAAAACGCAGAGCAATTATGAAACCCTGAGCTCTCTGATAATAAAAGCATTCCATATGGAAATATATTTGTAAAGTTTTGCCTACATTTTTACTTTCTTAAAGACCACAGTAAGACATTCTGTAGACAAAGTTTTCTTCATATTGGAAATATGAAGAATTCAAATTCATCCAAAAGTATCTCTTCCTGTATTTATTATTGTCCCTAATTTGTATGCAGTGATGTTGGAGGCTGTGTTCAGAGTCTCACACATGTGTGGTGAGACCAAGCTGCACTACTGAATTAACCCAGTCCTTCCTATCTCCTTCTGCAGTGATTATCAGTATTCTACACTCTAGTGAGATATTAGTTCAAGATATTTCATCCAAAACAAATGGTAAGTAGATTCTTAGACATTTTTTTATTTTTTAAAATCGTGGTATGGAGATAAAGTTATATCCAGATGCTTTCCTACAATGATAAATATGTGTGATCAGTTATGTAGATTGTTGCAAACATCATAATTACTGATATTTCCCATATGTATTTCTAAAGAACATAAAACCTCCACACTGATACATTATTCTGTGTATATGCTTAAGTTGTTGATCGGTTCTCATGGCAATGTGAAGGGGCATTATATTCTTCAGAATGTTACCAGTTCTTTCAGTATACCAGTCATTCTATTACATTCTTCATGATTTTATTTCATTAAACTCTCACAAAAAACACAGGATCTCTGTTTCTGGAAAAGATATTAATATATACTGCTAAGGTTTCTCATATCAAGCAGTTGGTAGAGGGTAAAAGTAATACCCAAGTTCGTCTTACGCCCAGCTGTAATTTCTATACTCCTCTGGCATCTATTTCTCATTGCCTCACACAGAACTTAGACAGTAGTAATATTCTTAGAATGACTAAGCGCTTACCACCACAGTATATATTCTGACCACAATTGTCTCCACTTGGACTACAATGCGTTCTCTGTCTTATTTCAGTCAGTTCTACTCCAGTTCCTTAAGCAAGCTTTGATCAAATTTTTTTTTTTTTTGCTTGTTTATTTTTGTTTTCCAAGACAGGGTTTCCCTGTATAGCCCTGGCTGACCTGGACCTCACACTGTAGACCAGACTGGCCTGGAACTCAGAAATCTGCCTGCCTCTGCCTCCCAAGTGCTGGGATTAAAGGCATGCACCACCACACACAGCCAATCAAATAATTCTTATAAACCTATATCATCTATCTTTCATTGCACTCTGAAATCAGAAATTCTTATTTGTTTTGTCTCTCTTATAATTACTGATCTCCTTAACAATGACAATGAGATTGACAGATACAGATTTCCCGAATGTGTTTCTAATTCAATAATAAAAATGTTTCTTTAGTTGATGCCTGGGTTAGAATTCATAGATAAAAGGTAATCACATTCAATGAAAGTCTTTTCTTCCTTTTCATCTTTAACATTTTCAAAGAACCATTGCATCTATGCATAAAATATAAGGAAACATTTTTAGGTGCAGGTGTTATAAGGGTATAAACAAGCACCAACAGGCTCTAGAAATTTACAAATGGTCTCTGTTCTTTACTTGTGGCACAGTATCATCAAGTCACATATTGATATATTAATGTATTCATTCTTTTTAGCAATCAAACTTTAATTAAAGAGTTATTTTCTACTGAGTACCTCTTTGAATACTGACTTCCAAACCAGGTGTTGTAAGATAAAAGTTTATGTTGTAAAATAATAATTATAATAAATTCCTCTTTGGGTTATCTCAAATATGCATAATTGCGTAGAGGAGGTTTACTTGGAAGGTCACCTTACCAATAGAACATGTAGCGGAATTCAAATCCCTCAAGTTGGAATATAGAGGCATCCTTAGTACACATCTTTAATCCCAAAAGATTAAGTCAAGGTTAATTTGTAGTAGGAAGGAGTGATATTTGAAGTGACATCTAATTGAGGGGAACACAAAGTGACTAATCAAAGAAAGATTTGATAGAATGAACCAGAATACGATACACAAACTCTCCTGAGTACAAAGAGGAACGAGATGGTAGTTTACTTCTCAAGTTCAGTAGAATTCAGTTTAAAGGAGTTCATTTCAGTGCAGTGAGTGCAGTGCAGTGGAGTGGAGTTTGTTAGTGGGTTCATGTAGCTCAGTGCTTGTCAGCAGAGGGAGTTAAAGTCAAAGAATAAGAGGGAGCCAGAAGCTTAGAAAAAAATCACCAGAGTTAGTTTGAGGCCAAGCATAGCTGAGAGAAATCAGATTGATTCAGTCGGCTTGGAGAGGAGTTTGAGCCGGATCAGCTGAGTTGAAGCAGCCATCCAGATTTCAGCAAGAACTAGACAGGGAGAGCTTATTTAGCAGTAAGACGCTGAGATGACAATTATATCAGGCAAATAAAAGATCCATTCACAAGAAAGTATGTTTTTATGTAGAGCTTATGTTTTGAAAAGAAGATGGTAATATTATATAAAGATTTCTTCAATTTAAAAGAGCAACAACGATGTGTTCTTCCAAAGGGACAAGAAACCTAAGACAAATCATCAAGAAGCCTGTGTTTTGTACTCACTGATAAATGGATATTAGCCCAGAAACCTAGAATACCCCAGATACAATTTACTAAACACATGAAACTCAAGAAAAATGAAGATCAAAATGTGGACATGTTGCCCCTTCCTAAAATTAAGAACAAAGCACACACTGAAGGAGTTTCAGAGATCAAGTGTGGAGCTGAATCAAAAGGATGGACCAACCAGTGACTCCTGCAGCCGGGGATACATCCCATAATCAGCCACCAAACATAGACACTATTGCATGCACCAGCAAGATATTGCTGAAAGGGCCCTGATATAGCTGTCTCGTGGGAGGCTATACCAGTGCCTGGCAAACACAGAAGTGAATGCTCACAGTCAGCTATTAGATGGAACACAGGGTTCCCAATAGAGGAGCTAGAGAAAGTACCCAAGGAGCTATAGGGGTCTTCAACCCTATAGGTGGAAGAATAAAATGAACTAACTAGTTCCCCCAAAGCTCATGTCTCTAGCTGCCTATATAGAAGAAGATGGCCTAGTTGGGAAGAAAGGCCCCTCGGTCATGCAAACTTTATATGCCCCAGTACAGGGGAACGCCAGGGCCAATATGTGGGAGTGGGTGGCTAGAGGAGCAGGGCTGGAGATGGGGGAGGGTTTAGGGGACTTTTGGGATAACATGTGGAAGTTAAATGAAGAAAATATCTAATAAAAAAAGGTTATATAGGGGCTGGTGAGATGGCTCAGCGGGTAAGAGCACCCGACTGCTCTTCCGAAGGTGATAAGTTGAAATCCCAGCATCCACATGGTGGCTCACAACCATCCGTAACGAGATCTGGCGCCCTCTTCTGGAGTGTCTGAAGACAGCTACAGTGTACTTACATATAATAAAAAAAAAGTTATATAAATATCAAAAAAAGAAATATTGAAAAGAAAAAATTTACCTGCAAAGACTTTCTCTTAATTATATATTTAAAGCTTTCATAAATACTACAATAAAGTGAGAGTCATTACATGCTAAAAAAAATAGAAAGAAAGAAAATGCACTACAGGCTTGCTGACAGGCCAGTCGATGGTAGCATTTCCTCAGTTGAGATTCCCTCTTCCAAAAGACTCTAGCCGCTTTCAACTTGATGTAACAGTACAATAGACTTTTGAATAGTTTAATGATCCTAGAGTGTGAAGGGTCTTGGTAAATACTACAGATTTTTGAGGAAACCTCTGAACAATTAAATCCTAGGTATAAGGGTAAAACAGAAATAGACCAGTTCTCAAGAAGATTAAAAATAAGCTTCAGGTTAGTTTAATCTCTGGAGTTTTTTCCTACTGCCAATCAGAAATTAAAACTCTTCAAATAAAAAGCAATATCATTCATACTCTCCTTTTGTTGTTGTTTAAAGTCACGGTATCTTATACCCCCCCCACACACACACAAAAAGCCCGTGTTTGCCAATTTTGATTTATTCTCTTCAATGCTTCAATGTCCAATTTTTTATCAAAAAGCTCCAAATGTTATATATATATATATATATATATATATATATATATATGTTTCATGATAATGTTGCTGTATAACTCTCTTTATAAGATAAACCTGACAGAAGGACAGATGCATAATATGAAGAAACAAATTCAGAGGAAAACATCAAGCACTTCTCTTCCTTACTAAACAGTGAATATGGCAAATTGGATGAGAAATATCCCCTATGGGTTCATAGATTTCAAAGGTTGATCCCCTGGTGATGGTTCTACTTGGGGAAGTTGTGGAACCTTTAGCAAATGGGGCCTTGAAGTATAAAGCATACCACTGGAAGGAGGCATTGAAAGCTCATAGCCTCAGTCCACTTGATTCATTCTGTCCACTGTATTTATGTGTTTAAAGACTTGATCTCACAGCATCCTGTTTGGCCACATGTTATTGTGCCTTCCTTTGGCATTATGGATTTTCCCTCTGGAAATATGAGCCAAAATTGACCCTTAATTTAATAAATTGTGTTGCTCATGGTGTCTAGCCATAGCAACAAAAGTAATTAATAAGCCGGGCCACCTTGCTCCAGATGGCAGGATTCTGCAACTGTGAACCATGCCAATCTCCTCTAGTCATTTTCATATCCTATCGCCCAGAGGAAAGAAACTTTTCATTCATACATGCTTTTGTCTTCTTTGTCATCATTGTTTTGACTTTTGAAAAGTCAATATTGCCGCAGCCATCTTTCCTCTGAGCCCAGCGGACACAGCTAGGGACACCCCAGGACTTTAAGATCGCATTGGGGTTACGCGTGAGTGCAGAGGTGGTTTTGGGAGCAGCGGGTCAGCAGTTCCTCCCAGGGGCAGGAACTGAGAACTCCGCCCCACCGGAGGCTGGGCCTCTCCCAGCCAGAACACCCGCGCCGCTGAGCCATCTTTCCTCTGAGCCCAGCAACTCCTGGACTTTAAGACCACATCAGGAGCTCAGGGCCCGGGCCTCAGGCTAGGTGCACTCTATAGGCTCTTTCGGGACTCCCCAAGATATCTCTGGAAGCGAGGTGAGCAGGGGAACACAGCCTCTGTTCCGGCCCAATCTCGTGGAAATTGAGACATCAGCCAGGAGATTGATAAAGGCCCAGGGCAGAACAGCAGGTCCTTTCTGGTCTGCACCAACGCCAGGTCTCCTCAGACAGAGATGGCAGGAGGAAAGCGCAAGAACAGAAGCAACAGAATCCAAGGGTACTTGGCATCACCAGACCCAAACTCACCCACCACATCAAGTCCTAGATACAACAGCACACCA
>LR749737.1:549093-612857 GCA_902729485.2 Mus minutoides
AAATAAAAAAAAAAAAAAAAAAAAAAAAAAAAAAAAAAAAAAAAAAAAAAAAAAAAAAAAAAAAGAAAAGTCAATATTGGCAGGGTGTGGTGGTGCACACCTTTAATCCCAGCACTTGGGAGGCAGAGACAGGCAGATTACTGAGTTCTAGGCCAGCCTGGTCTACAGAGTGAGTTCCAGGACAGCCAGGGCTATACAGAGAAATCCTGTCTCAAAAACCAACCAACCAAGCAACCAACCAAACAAACAAACAAGAAAAGTCAATATTGAATCTGATGATGTCAAATATTCAAATATTTATGGTCTCCTCATGATTTACTTATTTATAGGATGTACTATGCGGAGACAATGTCTTTACAGGGATAGGGAAACTCTTGTATCACTGTATATATCATCCATGTCCTCTTTGGAAATCTGATGGTAGAGAAAAAGAATTTGGTTATAACAAAATGTCAACTGATGAAAAAGACAGAATCATAGCCTCTGTACTCATAGAATGTCCTGCTGTTGTGAAATTCTCTGTAGTAGATAGATGTGGGCTTTTTTCTTTTAAGGAATTAGTGATTGAATAGCTATCCTAAGAGTTGTTGTTGTGTGGGGTCAATCAGTGTCTTCATGCCAGTTTGAGTATTCATGGTTATCTATTAAATCAATCCTGTGATGGCCCATTTGGTTTAAAAGAAATATACACAACACCTCATATTTTTTTAATTTTCTTAAAAACAAAAGTATCTTTAGAGTGTGCTATGTTTCTCTTTAACCCATTATGGACACTGGAACAGATCATGTTGTGGTTTACAGGGAAGCAGATCACATGAAAGTTTACCGATAATCTGTTTTTGTTGTTGTTGTTCCTTTAGAAGCACAATGATTACCTCTTGTTTATCCCCTTTGCAGTAAGAGCAGTAATGTGATCAAACCACATGAAAGATCGAATTGGAAATCCAGAGTCGACTTGCTACTTTCTGGGTGAAATGCTGTAAAGCTTTCTCTTATTTTCCTGGTGTTCCAACATTTTACATGACCCGTTAAATTGGCCTGTGACCCTGTGCAGCAGTATGAAGAGCCATCTCCCTGGGAAGACATTTGTGGACACTGAAAATTTTACTTTGTGCTAAATTAACTTTTGTGATCCTGAGCCATTCAAATTTTGTGATTGATTACATTCACAGCATTATCTAGGCTCTGTGGGAATTATTTAAGATATTTTAGAGTTTTTTTTTTTTTTAAATGTATCTCTATGAAAAATATATTCCATATATTCCAAAAAGCTTCTTATATCCCCTTAAGTTTTTTCAAATAGAATTATGCAATTGAATAACTTCTTAAAATCTATTGAAAATAAATATATAGTCCTAGTATCAATATTTTATGTGATATAATTTGATATTTCATGGTATTTGTAAGTTTTGTGAGTGAAAAACTCACATTGATATATGTCATCAATACTATGATCGAGTTTCAGTAAAATCTGATATTAAATTATTTTATCATAGAAACATTTACTGACCCTTTTTATATTTTCAGGCAGATTCAAATTCTTAACCTCTAAGAAATTTAGATGAGATACTAAGAAGAAAAATAAGCTAAATGAAATAGTGGATGATACATTTTGTTACTAGAAACTAAAAAAAAAAAAAACATTAAAGTTCATTTATATAAAATGGTATAAAAGAGTATATTTTATGAAATATTCTTAGATTTCCCACTGTTAATATTTTCAACATTATTTTACATGAAAATTTTCTTTCTTTTCTATTATCTACACCTCTACCAAGTAAAGTAAAACGCTCACACTTCTCAGGAGAATAAAGGGGTCTAATTCTTTCTCTAAATATGTTGATGTATCTGTGTTTCCATTATCTGGAATTCCAATAGACACTGTATTCTTTTTTTTTTTTTTTAAGATTTATTTTATTTTATTATATTATATGTAAGTACACTGTAGCTGTCCTCAGACACTCCAGAAGAGGGAGCCAGATCTTGTTACGGATGGTTGTGAGCCACCATGTGGTTGCTGGGATTTGAACTTATCACCTTCGGAAGAGCAGTCAGGTGCTCTTACCCACTGAGCCATCTCACCAGCCCCGACACTGTATTCTTGATGGTGAAGATTATTAGAGCAAATGTCTTTTCCAATTACCAGACTCTTCAAATTCACCTTTATACTTAATGTAGTGGAAAGCTGTTTATTACTTTGTTATTCCACGGTCAAAAACATTTTTCCATATCTGTACTTGAAGCCTGTGTGAGCAGGTGGGATAGTTACCAGGTTGTGAATATCAAATATATACATGTAATAAATTTATCTTTTCTAAAATGTTTATTGGCAATTGCTTTATGAGCAGCCTAATGATGTTGAACAAGCATTTAATAATTCTTTTTAGTGTGAGTATTCCGAACACCGTTACCTAATTTAGTTTCACTGATCCAGAAGTAAAAAAAAAAAATTGAGAATCATATCACAGCATTATGCACAACAATTAAGCCCTATTCTAGAGAAAACAAACAGAACAGATTTTTCAATGTCTATATGATTCAAGCTACAAAGGTTACAACTAGAGAGTTGTCAACTAACTGTAAGGTCTCATCAATTTTAGAAAACCTGAAAAATCAGGTAAATAAAGTCTAGATAACAGTTCTTACGGCAGAAATGTTTGCTCTTTATTTGACCACAAGAGTTAGTCTCAAGTTTATAAATACAGATCATGCAATTCCAGGACTGAAAATCCTGTGCATTTTCTATTTGAAATCTTGATATTAATGGGACTGAAGATGTCTTATGTTCTACAGTGGAGAGGTGTGCAGAGGGATATGATCAGAGCAAAGTAGGAAAACATGATTCTAATTGATGGATCTATTGATTTAGACATACAACTAAGAATCCATGATTCAGCATATCATGTAAAGAATTTTCATATAGCTATAAAGATAAGAACTAGTAAGGGCAACTAATTTTTATTAACAGGAGATGGTATTTAGTGAATTTTGGTGTCACTTCTATTACATGAGTTCAAAAATCAAGATATTCTACTTTTTATTAGATATATTCTTTATTTATATTTCAAATGTTATCCCCTTTCCTAGTTTCCCCTCCGAAAACCTATCCTCTTCCCTCTCTCACTGCTTACGAACCCACCCACTCCCACTTCCTGGCCCTGGCATAGAACCTGGGGCATAGAACCTTCATAGGACCAAGGACCTCTCCTCACATTTATGACTGACTAGGCCATCCTCTGCTATATATGCAACTAAAGCCATGAGTGCCACCATGTGTTTTCTTTGGTTTGTGGTTTAGTCCCTGTGAGTTCTGGGGGTACAGGTTAGTTCAAACTGTTGTTCCTCCTATAGGGCTGCAAACCCCTTCAGCTCCTTGGGACCTTTCTCTAGCTCCTGGAGGAGCTAGATTTATTCTACTTTTTATGAATAACATCATTTAAAGATGAAACCCAATAAAAGATACATTTTCATTATTCTTTAAAATATATAAGTATCATTTGAAAGGATATATTGTTAGCATGGAGCCTATTTTATCACATTCGCTTATTGCTCAGGGATCTATGACATAACAAGGAGCAAGACATAGAATTCAGCATTTCCTCTCATTATTGATACTAGAGACTGCAAAGTGTTTGACCTTATGTGCCTCAGCTAGTGTAAAGACAAGTTTCTCATGTGCAAAAGGCAGATAATTAGGTTTAACTTCTTTGAGTTTTTGTGAGAAGTTAAGTGCATTGCTCTATGTAAAGCCTAGTTAGAATAAATGCCCAAAGTGTCTCAGCTATAAGAAATGTGTAGTTGGTTCCAATCCCAAGTATCTCTCTTTAGAAATGTTTGGAAGAACACTTTAATATGGAGTTGTATAAGTGCTGTGGAGAGGCTCACTATGTAGACTCAATTTATGTAAAATTATAGAAATCATAATTAAATGGGGAACATTATAAAAAGGGAAACTCTTACAAGGAAACAATCTTGGTGTATTCCACAAAGTTTCAAGCAGCAGGACTAAACATGTGCAGCCTGTTCTTGGGTCACTCTAGGTACTCACTTTGTTATATATCCGCAGTCATGAAGGCATGAGCACAGCCTGGGGAAATGCTTTTTGTTAAATTGATTACCAACCAAACTAAAACTCAGGTTTCTTCAGGGTTCTCTTAACACAGTGTATGTACTTAAGCTAAAAGCCAATGTAGCTCAAGTGTGCTACCATAGATTTGGGCACACATGGGAATTTTTCAGGGGAAAAAGTCTACACTGGAAAATGTACATTTAAAAACACTTTTTATTTCTACATCTTCTTTTTAGAATACAGCGCTTTGATGGCTGACTTTTCTTGGAACCAATCAAGCTTATCTACTGATGAAGTTGATCTCTTCTGGCCTCATTTTTCTTAAAGTTGCACTTGTTCTCATATATTCATATATATATATATATACACATTTCAAATGACTCTCCTATTTGAAGTTGTATAATATGTTTCTTTGATTAAGTTGGAAAAGTTTTAGGCCTTATGCATTTTTTCATATTAGCTTTAATGGGCATTTACACAGTGTAAACTTCATTGTGTAACATGATTTTTGTAGTGTACTTGAGCTATATCATAATTATAATTTTTTTTAGTATACCTATTAAAGATTTTTTTAGTATACCTATTAAAGATCTATCTGAGTATCTTGAAAATCAAGTATAAAATAGGCATTTCCAAAGTCCTTTCTTCTCCCTCCATCTCTCTCTCTCTCTCTCTCTCTCTCTCTCTCTCGCTCACTCGCTTGGTTGCTTGCTCCCTCCCTCCCTCTTTCTCTCCCTCTTGCTCCATGTCTCCATCTCTCTCCTCTTTTCTCCCCCCTTTTCCTTTCCTGCTCCCTCCCTCAATCCTCTTTACATATACCACACTCATTATGTTCAATTTAGATTCTGAAATTAAAGTCTCTAGGTTCAAAGGAAGGGGTAGACTGCATGGAGTAAGACCAGTCCAGGAACTGTGAATGGCATAGTGGGATTGAACCCAGAGCCAGATGTTTTGAGTTTGTACCTACATCACTAACACAAGAATTGGCTTGAACTTAATTTGCTACATTTTGTTCTCATTTAGTTAAAAGAAGCAAAGGAGGATTGTAGCCAGATTCAAATGTGGCTCTTTGTTCTCTTTTGCGAATTCAGACTAGCACTCCCTCCATGTGCCACCTCAGCCCCTAGATTAGATAAGGTAAACAGACACACAGAACACAGTGAGAATTCAGAGGATCTGAGACTCACTGTGAGCATATTCTGTTGGTTTTGAACTCTTAGTTTGTCAAGTTCTTTCTCTTGGAAACCATGTGTACTGGCTAGTTTTGTGTCAACTTGACACAGGATGGAGTTATCACAGAGAAAGGAGCTTCAGCTGTGGAAATGCCTCCACAAGATCCAGCTGTAAGGCATTTTCTCAATTAGTGATCAAGGCGGGGGAAGGTCCCCTTGTGGGTGGTGCCATATCTGGGCTGGTAGTCTTGGGTTCTTTCTATAAGACAGCAGGCTGAGTAAGCCAGGGGAAGCAAGCCAGTAAAGAACATCCCTCCATGGCCTCTGCATCAGGTCCTGCTTCCTGACCTGCTTGAGTTCCAGTCCTGACTTCCTTTGGTGATTAACAGCAATGTGGAAAATGTAAGCTGAATAAACCTTTTCCTCCCCAACCGCTTCTTGGTCATGATGTTAGTGCAGGAATAGAAACCCTGACTAAGACACTGTGTTTCAGCCCTCTTGGTTTTGAATGCAAACCTTCTCAACAATGACTGGGTTTCCATCCCCTAAATACTTAGTTTTCTTTTGATTAATATTTTTATAAGTTCTGAATTTAGAGACAGGAAACACTTTTCTTAATCTGTCACTTCCATTAGAATTGTCCATATCTGCTATATATTACCATAGGTTTACTATGGAAAATTCAGGAGAGGAAACACACACACACACACACACACACACACACACACACACCAGCATCCTAGATTTCTGAAGAATTATCATCTAACTTCTCTTCTTAGAAGTCATTCGAGCTACATGATTGTATTACATGTAATACCAAATTTGTCAAAATTACTTCACAGTATTATTTTTAGTACCTGTAGGATATAGGTACCTTGATAGTTTTTATTGAGATAGACTAAAAATTAGAAAATATTTTCATATCTATCCCTGCATGATCTAATAATGAATTCTTATCAATTCTCTTGAACATAACATTAAGCTGTTCAATCAGGTTAAATTTAAATTCTACCACCAATATATTTTCAGTTGCAAGTGCTCAGTATCAGATAGATAGAGATGGGATATGATACAAAGCCACATTGCTACAAACCTGAGAGGCGCTTGCTCTGGTTAAGGGAGGCATCATGTTCAGAGCTCAGTCTGTCCAGATGCTGTTCATACCATAACTCTAGAGTTATCTTTGCCTACATGGACTATCCTGGAATGAGGGTGAGTTCCATTTTGTTGGAAGCAAACTAGAAGATCTGGAGGGTTATTGCTTCTTTCTGTAACATTTTAAAAGGAATGAATAGTTTGACATCCTTATAAAGACATGATGGCTTGATCAATGCTGATATCACATGCCTGAAGGGGACTTGTCTCAGTCTTTTATTTTCTAATCTTCTCAGTAAAGCACATTGATAGTTACCTTTTCCTTTCTTTCTTACCCACATCACCCCCCTGTCCATGGTACCTAAGCTACTTTTCCAAGAACTTTGATTGAAACCCTTGCTTAGGACTGCTTTGGAATGATTTAAAGCTCCAACAACTGTTTTCAGATGGATTTCTCAGGACCTTTTCACTTATCATCCATTCTCTTCCTCCTAATGCCTTGTCCACAGGAAACCTAACTTTGTCCATGGCAGTTCAAATTTCCCAAAAGTACAAAGACCAATTCTACTGTTCCTTATACCTTCAAAAGCAACCACTGGGAAGTCTCTTTCCTCCAACTTTCTATTAGAGGCAACAATCTATAGTGCCTGGTCAGATTTTGGGAGAGAAGCTAGTACAAAAGAATGAGTATGAGGAGTTAAGGTTCCTCAGGGCCACCACTGTGCTGAAGTACCTGTGGTGGGTATGTGACGAGAACGCCTACCCAGTCAAAAGTCAGGAAAAGGGAGGAGGTGATTGTAATATTTAACATACAATTTAACTCACTATTCCATCATTCATTGACAGGTAGATATTAAAATAGACCAAGGATAATTATCTGTCATTCTCTAATCTGTTCTTAAGTTCCCTTAAAAGAAACTATGGTACATACCATTTGTGCTTTGAGTTTGCTAAGTACTAGGAGACCTTTCCACTACCATATGCTTGGAACTACATCACATTTGGTCTTCACTCTCGTGTTCATTTGCCTCCAATGCTTTGACTCATTGTTAACCATATCTCTCCTTGTATGTACAACTTTATTCCAGCTAACTTTTGTTTTATCCTTGACTCCATGGTTTCTGCATCTCTATTTAGAAATGGATTGTTCATTCCTTTATATCTTTCCTCAAGTTCTAGCCTCCTAAATATTAGTGTTCTGACTCACCCTCTTCTATCACCTTTATAGCAGCTGTCACAGCAGTGAGGAAGTAAAAATTTAAAAAATTAATTAATGACTGGGGAGATGAGAAGTTTGACATAAGAGTGGCCCCAGTGTCTGCATTTTCTATTTCTACATGCATATTCTTTGGGAAATAATGTTAACTTTTAACTTTTATCTATCAATTTCCTAAAGACCATACATATACTACTCAGGAGACAAGATAAAACAACTGAAAAAAAAAAAAAAAAAAAAAAAAAAAAAAAAAAAAAAAAAAAAAAAAAAAAAAAAAAAAAAAAAAAAAAAAAAAAAAGCTCTCTGCTCCTTCCTGTTCCAGAGACAGCTGTATCTTCTTGTGCAATGCCTGCTTTGTCCTGTAGACAAATTCATGAAGGTCAGTGTGAATGGATTTGGCCATATTGGAAGTCTGGTTACCAGGGATGCCTTCTGCTCTACACTTGGCAAAGTGGACATTGTTGTCATCAAGGACACCTTCATTGACCTCAGCTACATGTCTACATGTTCCAGTATGACTCCACCCATGGCAAATTCAATGGCACAGTCAAGGCTGAGAATGGGAAGTTTGTCATCAACGGGAAGCCCAACATTATCTTCCAGGAGCAAGATCCTACTAACATCGAATGGAGTGATGCTGGTGCTGAGTATGTCATAGATTCTACTGAAATCATCATCACCATGGAGAAGGCTGGGGTCCACTTGAAGGGTGGGGTCAAAGAGTCATCATCTCCACCTCTTCTGCTGATGGCCCCATACTTTTGATGGGTGGTTAACGAAATATATGACTACTCACTCAAGATTGTCAGCAATTCATCCTGCACCATCAACTGCTTAGTCCCCCTGGCCAAGGTCATCCATGGTAACATTGGCATTGTGAAAGGGCTCATGACCACCGTTCATGACATCACTGCCAGTCAGAAGACTGTGAATGGCTCCTCTGGAAAGCTGTGGTGTGGTGACACTGGGTCTGCACAGAACATCATCCCTGCATCCACTGGTGCTGCTAAAGCTGTGGGAAAGGTCATCCCAGAGCTGAACAGGAAGCACACTGGCATGGCCTTCTGTGTTCCTATCCCCAATGTATCCATTGTGGATCTGACATGCCTCCTGGAAAAACCTTCCAAATATGATGGCATCAAGAAGATGGTGAAGCAGGCATCCAAGGGCCCACTAAAGGGCCTCCTGGGCTACACTGAGGACCAGGCTGTCTCCTGTCACTTCAAGAGCAACTCCCATTCTTCCACCTTAGTTGCTAGGGCTGGCTTTGCTCTCAATGACAACTTTGTAAAGCTCATTTTCTGGTATGACCATGAATATGTCTACAGCAACATGGTGGTGGATCTCCTGACCTATATGGCCCCCAAGGAGCTAGAAACCCTGGACCACCCACCCCAGCAAGGACACTACTGAGGAGCCCTGTCCCAACTTGGCCCCAACACTGAGCATCTCCCTCACAATTTTCATTCCAGACCACCAAAATAAGAGAAGGGGCCTAGGGAGCCCTCCCTTCTCTTTTGATTAGCATCAATAAAGTTCGCTGCACACCCAAAACAAACAACTGAAAAAACTGAAGTTAATAATCCAGATTTTAAATTTTTTTATTTTATTATTTATGTGTCTATCTGTGTGTCTGCATGCCTGTCTGTCTGTCTCTCATTCTCTCTCGCACTGTCTCCCTCTGTGTGTGTGCGTGTGTGTGTGTGTGTGTGTGTGTGTGTGTGTGTGTGTGTGTACATATTGCCTTGAACATCAGAGACTGTATTAGATACCCTGTAGATGGAGTTATTGGCAGTTACAAGTCTCCTGCAAGAGCTGCAAAATCTCTTAACCACTGAGCCAGCTCTTCAGCCACAATCTACAAATTTTTATATTTCTTATAATCTCCTTTCTTCTTTTTTTTCTGTGAGCCCCATGTCAGGAACTACACAGTATATTCCATGTATTCCAGATAAAAATTCTGCTCTGCATTTCATTATTGAATGTATATATTTTAAAAATATACATGCTCATTTAACAAAGACTTAAAAATGGTTCAAGATGTTTTATTTTAATTTTACAATTTATCATTTGACTTCTGACTGTTCCTGTGTGCCATATACCTTTAATTGCTTTTGGCTTAGTGATAGAGTTTGGCATCTAACCTATCAAACATTTCTATTTCTGATTTTATTTTTATTTTTTACTGATTTAACTATATTTGATTTGTGCAACTTGTGAAGCCTATGACTATACACAATTATATATGTTAGTGAAATAAGTAGAAATAACTTTTATAAATTTTCTTTAGAAAATACGTATTACCATATATATATAAATCATATGGCTCTGTGTGCATTTCACATATATATATATATATATATATATATATATATATATATATATATATATATATATATATATTTTCTTTTTTTTTTTTTTATATCTAATATATATTTTTATATATATTTTTTTTTATATATATATATATATATATATATATATATATATATATATATATATATATATATATATATATATACACACAACTATACAACCATACCTACATACATAAAACTCCATGTATAATCCTCCAAGCACAGCACCAGTTCAATGGTCCCTACACTACAAAGCACGGCTTCCCAGGACTCCATTGTAAAAATTCCAGCAAAGGCAATGTACTTTATTTGAAGCTTGAGCAACCAATATTTACAGAGTTTTAAATGAGCAGGCTCTTCTAACAAACCTTTGCTCAGTGTTTGCCATAGAATATAAATTCTTACTCAAGGAAGAATATTGCCTGTCCAGTAAATGCTGTGCCTTGCACAAAATCTTGCAAATTCAACAAAGATTTAACTCCTAGCAGACATAAATTTGTCATTTCAACCCCAGGACGGTATATGCTTAACCTTTTGCAAGGGGGCCTCACATCCTTGAGAAAAGGCAACCCACTAGGGAACACACAAAGAGTTCAGAGAGCAGCAGTAACTTTCTTATGTTTTCTCAGTGCATTCTGCATTCTTAGGTAAAGCTATCTGGCATAAACACAGATCCAGCAGGCAAGAATAAGGCATTATTTTCAAATGACAGCTTATGACACAGAAATAGGGCACAAGACTTTTGGCCATAGTTTGGATGTAATTTTTCATCCCTTTGAGTCTGTTTTATTCTTATCCAGGTGGGTCTGCTATGATACTTCGAATACCAAAACTGAAAAGCATTCTGAAAACTTAAATTTTAATGCATAATAATGTTAGAACAATTTCAATTTTATACTATTAAACCATCTGTCTGTTTATTCAGAACACAGAAAACTACTAGGTTTTTGTCAAATCTTGCTTTTAAATCCACATGTGGCATTTTAATTAAATGAACTGAAAATACTTTACAATCCATTGGCAGAATTGGGAACAGTGTTTGAAATCATCATTGAATTTTTCTTATAAGCCATCTGCTGATTTCTTCCCCCCTTTTGGTACTTTTTCTCTGTGTCCTGCTTGGCACTATTTTGGAAGACAAATATTGTACATTTCATCTTAGAAAACTTAGATCACGCTTTATGAATCTGATTACAGTACAACATCCTAGGCTGTTTCTCTCTATCTTTGTATTTCTCTATCTGTCTATGTCCCTATTAACCCTATCTCTCTTACCATGTATGCAATTTCTAAGTGTAATTTATGCATGCGGATCAGCACATATATCACAGGAAAATGGCAATGTCTAAGTGTCTATCTCTGTATTGCCATTTTTTTTCTCTAACTCTATAACATCACTATTTCTTTTTCTTGAGAAAAAAAAAATGGTCAGTAAAGTCTGAGCTTGTCTGGCAGAACAAACACATTGCCCGTGACTGTATTCCTTTGCACAGAGTTTACAAATTAGGCAAATGTTAACTATATAAACAAAATAGGTAGGTAGAGCACATTCAGGTATATAAAGTATATTTTGTATTATTATTTATATGATCTCTCTAGGAATCCTCTTAATTTTCTTCTACATTGTATTACAGCAGCATTACAAATCTAGTAAGCATACATGTATGGGAGACCAGGAAAGAGTAAGAGACAGAGAAACAGAGATACAGGAATAGAGAGAGAGAAAGAAAGAGGAAAAGAGAGAGGGGGTAGAGAGGTGAGAACTCAACGATCACTTTTTATTAAACTTTAGAAATGTTCACAGCATTAAAATATATTAATTAATTCACCTCTAGTCTTGACTGGACTAGAAACACAGACTAAAGATTCTCATGTATGTTCTTTGGCACAAACCTTGAAAATTAGACAATAAGTAGGCAAATGTCTACATGTGAATCCAAATGTCAAGTAATCTTGTTCAAGTCTTTGAATATACACACGTGCAAGCACATTTAACAAATAATTTTTCTGGATTGGATCTACTTTAGTTTTCATCTATGTCTCTATGCTGTTTAAAACACAAGAGTATACAATAAATATAACAATGGATGCATTAACGTAGCTAAATATTTTGTGACAGGTAACTAAAATATAGTTTTGGAAACATGTACCATGCTGCAGAGGAAGTTCTGGATAACAACACTTAAATAAGAGTTAACAGAAATATTCCTTGCATGAGATATGCATATACTAACCATCATACCATCAATAATGTATGAACTGAATATATGCACATTATACACACCAGCAATATATATTTTACCATTTATCTACCACTTGAATTCTTCAAAAACTGCGTTTTTCTTAGTTATATCTTAGATGGTTTTGATCCACATTTAGCTCTGCAAGTATCTTTAGAACAATGAAAAGGGGCACGTAAGCACCATTAAAATTAAATATTAAATTCCATATTAACATGTTCTTAATGAAACGATTGCTGGATTTTTGAAACCATACTGTGACTATAAATAAAAACAAAAATTGAAAATTAATTGTGATGTTAGAGAACGTTAGAATATTGCCGCTCTTTGACTAAGTGTGAAAAGGCTGACGATGCTTTTATAGGTTTAACAAGTGCACTGAACTTTAGGTGAGTGGCCTCACATTTGCTGTGCTTGGCATCCAATAAGAAGCATCGACTAGCTGTAAGACCTTTGCTACCTCTCCCCCTTCCCTCTCTTTCCTCCATTTACTCCTCCCTTTTTCATTCCTTCTTTCCTTAACCTTCTGGCTAACTTTAACTAAGTACCCTGGAGAATACCCCAATGCCTTTTCATTCATTTATTTGATACTTTTATAAATTCCCCCCATAATATACTGCTGGTGGCTGTGCTCACTGGACTATAACAGCTGTGTTGGCACATTTTCCTCCTATGCTGTGATTTTAGAAGGCATTGCTGGTTATGCCATATTCTCTGCTGACCTCTGCTCTTGGAGAACACAGCTGACCTGGTAGGAGGGGGTCATATGAAGAATGAAACTTCTCCCTAACACACACTCACACCCTGAAGCCTCTTCCTTTTTACAGCCCGATGAAGAAGCTAGCTAAGTAAGAAATCCTCAGCTTCCCAGAGCAAGTCCTCAGAAACTTGGACTGATATGTGGCCACCTGAACAATGCTGAGACACAGGCACAAACCTAAGGCAATTTAAGGACAAGGATGTTACAAGTGGTGTGAGTTTATTATTGTTGGTATGTTCACTCTGTTCAGAATAACAATTTACAAAGCAAGATGAAACTATTTACCCGGAAACCTTATTTAAGGGGTAAATTTTAAAGTATTCAAAAGTTCCATACAAAACCTTTGTCTTTATCTTAGAGCCATGGGTACTATGAATTACTACAATAAAGTGTTTATTATTTATGCAAAATCTACAATGCCTATCCTCATCCGAGCCAAAGGAACTATATTTTATATATCAGCTGAAACAACAGTCTGGAGCAAACTGAATTCCACACAACAGAGAAGGTGCCCTAACTGTGACACTCAGAATATGTCACAGGAATGATTTTACTTACAGTTTGTAATCATGTTGAGTGTGAGTGTGTGTGTGTGTGTATGTGTGTGAGTAAACATGTGTACATTTGTGTTTGAATCTTTGTGTTCATGTCTTTGGAGGCAGAGGCTCAAGTATCACTTCAGAGGCACACTCAGACCAGAGAATTTTCTATTATAGGCCTGGAACTCCTCAACTAGACTATGCTGGTATATAGTCTATACCTCCTCTGATGAAAGGATTGCAAGCATGAAACCATGCCTGTCTTTTTGTCTGTTTCTTTCTTTAATTTGTGTGAGTTGGTTGAAATAGGTTCTAGGGATTAAACTCAGGCCCTTGTGTGTGCAGGGCAAGGGACTTACTGACTTAGCTATCTTCCTAGCTTCAGCTGTGAATTCTAATAAATCTGAATCACAGCTTTAAGCATCCATGCCAAGAAGGGATTTCTCTCACTTTTCTTTCCTGTTTTGTTTCTATTATGGGCTGACAGTTGAATCAAGGACACCCATATACAAAGCCTATACTTCACTATTAATCACCTGAGGCTCAGTAGAATGGCCAGTGGTGTACTGACTGACAGGTGAGGCTTCCAAGTACTGAGCTTTGAGTGTTTCCAAGTATGAAAAACTGATGTTGTTCATACAAGAGGTAGTACATGCAATTGCTCCTTGATGATTTCTGGAACACATTCACGGTATTAAATTTAAGTAATAAACAGCAAACAATTAAACAAATTTTGTTTGGTATGGTTACTAGACTAATATATGGCTTCTTATTTCATTATCATGTGATGTCAGAAATTCTCTTTTACTAATAGCAACATTCATTTTCCTTTATTGATACTTCTATTTTTCAAAGTATTACTTTCTCTGCTTAATGCTTCTATTTATTTATCCATAACAATATCTGGGGATCATTTACTCACATTATTTTGCTCTACTAAGCTTTGTCCACTGGCACTAATGGTTACAAAGTGTGGTAATATATATTGGGATCACAGATTTACTATATCAGCCATGTTTTACGCAGCTACATTACATGGGATAGTATTGTTTTCTTTTAAATTTAAAACCACACCACATTTATAATTCATCTTATTTTAAACTCATAAAATATTTCCTGCTATTCTAAGACAACATTTTTTTCAGTATAGAATATTTAGAAAGCACTATACATGATGATATCTGGAAATATTACAGAAATTACAAAATTATTGAGAGTATAATAACTTTTATTAATGCATTTTGAATATACTTAGCTCTAAAAAAGAAAAGGTGAATTTGTTATACTTTCACAAAGCCAATATGTATTTGTTTTTAAACAATGTATCTTTGGAACAATGAAATTATATTTGCAACAAATTTTCTTTGTGGTGTAGCTTTTGTCCCAAGGAGTGTGTAATATAGTTCTTTTGAACAACTTAGTGGACATCAACCTCTAAAATACGGTTATATAGAATATTTGTTCCACTTAAAAATTATCAGTAATTAATTATTATTTTGTGAATTAATAAAATCTTAGTAAAATTATAAAAAATTATCACTTTACTAATAAAAATTTCCCAAGCTTGTATGACATATACACATAAATACTCCTTAAGCCTATAAGACTTTGCCAGCATTTTTGAGGAAAACACACAAGGTATTCGAGGTGGCTTATTTTCCTCACTTACCTGAAGACCTAGTGAATATTCTTAGATTAGGATGGTGAGCTCAGTGTTAGGATCAAGAATACAGTAAAAACTGTTTCTTTATCTAAAGCATTGGAAAGGAGGATATGATTGAAAATGTGCCAAACCATCAACTCCATTCAGGGATATGATGATCCATTCATCAGTCAAGTTAATATTTTATTATCAGAAACACAAACTGAGAAGATTAATACTTGTTCCAGAAGAGAAAATTTCTCAGATGATTTAAAACCTATGAAGCTTCGCTCATCAGTGTTATAACTTACATATATATGCAAAGTAACAGAAATACAAACTAGGGAGCTCGAAACCCAGAATTGGGACATCGAGACAGGAGGTTTGTTTTGAATTTGAGACTAACCCAGGCTATGTAATAATTCCAAGGATAACATGGGATATATAGTTTTAAAAAATCTTTGAGAGAATATGGGTTTTTAATTCATAGTTAAATTCTAAAAACTCTAGATTCTTTGTGTTTGTTTGTTTGTTTGTTTGTTTGTTTGTTTTTCGAGACAGGCCTCAAACTCAGAAATCTGCCTGCTTCTTCCTCCTGAGTACTAGGATTAAAGGCGTGCGCCACCATGCCTGGCTAGATAGAAAATTTTTTAAAAATATTTTTATTAGATGTTTTCTATATTTATATTTCAAATGCTATCCTAAAAGTACCCTATACTCTCCCCCGCCTTTTCTTATATATAATCAATATTGATTAAACAAGAAGTATCATTAAAAATCCCATCTAGCTTACAATGGTCATAATAAAAATGTTATTGTATATTTACTTATCTATATGTCTGTTGTCATAGTACATCTATAGGCAATGTAGGATAAATGAGTGAATATATGCTGCAGTAGCTCTCAAATGAATTTGAATGTAACTTTAGAAGTATGTTCACCAATGACAATATTAACTATAACATCTTGTGATTATATGATAAAATAATTATAACATTTGGTCATGTATGAATGTAAATATTTTTGTGATCATTAAAATCTATCAAGTTCAGCGAAGACTATCATTTACTGGGTATAAAGTCAAAATGCAGCTGATATTATAGAAAGGTGACTTAGATAATATTCGTTTATAAGAGCATAATTACCTGATTTGAAATAATTTCTAGTTTGAATTTAGCTGAGCTGGGCCTAAATATGAATTAGATTAGTGAAGTTGATATGTGATAGCATGCATATATTGTATCATGAAACATCACTAAACAGGACTAAAGCTACCACACAATTTTAGTCATTATAGAATTTCCCTTAAGCCTAGCTCACCAGTTGCTTATTATAGTTTAAATTCTAATGAGTTATAATTGTGTTTGAGAAGGATTGTGTATATAATACAAAGATTTATAAATAATCATCCAAAGGAAAAGTAGCTTTTTGATAGAACTACAAAAGCAAGTAAGAACCACAAATCTGTTTATCCCAGCCACACACAGTATCTCTGAGTTACTCCGGAACACAAGGAACGACCACGTAAAAAGTTCTGTTCCAAGCGCACACTGAAGGAGTTACAGAGATCATGTGTGAAGCTGAATCAAAAGGATAGACCAACCAGTGACGGCGGCTTCCAGGGATCCCTCCCATAATCAGCCACCAAAATAAACACTATAGCATATGCTGGAACACAGGACTCCCAAGGTAGGAGCTAGAGAAAGTACCCAAGGAGCAGAAGGGGTCTTCAACCCTCTAGGTGGAAGAATAACATGAACTAACTAGTTCCCCCTGCGCTCATGTCTCTAGCTGCATATTTGGAAGAAGATGGCCTAGTTGGCCATCATTGGGAGGAGAGGCCCCTTGGTCATACAGACTCTATATGCCCCAGAACAGGGGAATGCCAGGGCCATTACATGGGAGGGCGTGGGTAGGGGAGCAGGGCGGGGACGCGGGAGGGTAAGGGAAAATTTCTGGATAACATGTGAAATGTAAATGAAGAAAATATCTAATAAAGAGAGAGAAAAGAAAAAAAAAGAGTTCTGTTCCCCTACCCACTCACTCCCACTTCTTGGCCCTTGCATTCCCCTGTACTGGGGAATATGCAGGGCAGGGGGAGGGTATAGGGGACTTTTGGGATAGCATTTGATATGTAAATGAAGAAAATATCTAATAAAAAATTGTGATCACTAAAGGTCTACATGGTTTCCTGTTTAATATACCCTTACATACCAAAATTTGCACTTTATATTGATATAAAATAATGGAATGACAGCTCCCCATTTGGTGTCTCAGAAGTGTGCTCTAAGAGCTTCCTTGTTTAAAGTAAGTGTTGCAATATGAAGGATGTTTTCTTTCAAAAGAATACATAGTATTTGTGATCACAGAATAAATACATTCTGCCAAGCTGCCACACAGAACTAAGGTCTTCAGTAACTTAACATAAAGAAGCATTGTCTCATTTTTTCTACTAATTAAGACTTGGGATGTCTTATAGACTGCTTCTGTGCCTCAATGTCCAGGATATGTTGTTTAGGAATCCAAATAGGTTAATGTTGTATTGATTGGTCTCTGTGTCCTTACAGACTCTAAAAGTAATTGGGTCAGTATTAAATCAAATGGACCATGGGGAAGCAGTACCTATATCCTATATAATCTGAGTATGTTCCAAATGGACAAGAAGGCATACAACCCTTGAGACTCGGTGGTTCTCAAGTCTGAGGGTCAGCACCAATGTCATGAAGATCACCATTATCAACCTAGAAGCCATACACAGCAAGCATCACAAGGTAACAGTTCCTCTGTATCTCTGTCACTGTGTCAACTTGTGTACATATCAATTACAAGGTCTCACCAAGATCCTCACAGGACACACCTGAAATATCTCATACTAATAATTTCATAAGTCTAATGCTTTCAATTGTCAGAGCAACCTGGTGCCATCTTAAATACTCCAAATATAACCAAGTTAATATTCTCTCTCCATTTTCTCAAAAGTGGTATGTGTATATATATATATATATATATATATATATATATATATATATATATATATATATTTATTTATTTCCACCGCCCCTTTGGAACTCCAAAGAACTGCTTTAGAATTCTTTTTGAGGGGGCTGGTGAGATGGCTCAGCGGGTAAGAGCACCCGACTGCTCTCCCGAAGGTGATAAGTTCAAATCCCAGCAACCACATGGTGGCTCACAACCATCCGATCTGGCTCCCTCTTCTGGAGTGTCTGAAGACAGCTACAGTGTACTTACGTATAATAAATAAAATAAATTTATAAAAAAAAAAATTCTTTTTGAAATTATAAAATCTGCAATGCAATGAGCCCTTGCCCACCATTTCTAAAGAGGATTCTACCTAGTTAAATAAGCCCATTAAGTACTTGTCTTAAGTGATGGACTCTTCAGTAAAACTTTTAATGCAAATATCTGGTACCTAAAGGAAGATGAAAATCCAGGTATCTGGGCAGATGGAGCTTATATGGTCTTTTATATTTTAATGTTTCTACTGAATAGGCACAGATTGCTCAAGCAGAAATGCCACCTGGCTCCTTTGTTCTTTATTTTATAGCATTAAATATAAACTCAGAACAAATCATCACCCTCATTGCATTAATTCCATTTGTACTTGAAAACATCAGCTATATCTTGCATATGTATCTGACAATGAAGTATGTAGATTTATTTAAATATGAAATCATAAAATATTCATATTTTTGTGGGTCCTTATAGCATCTAAAACCAGAGATGATAGTTACACGCTAATCAAGATGTCAGAATATACTGTTTGGTCTAAGATGTTTACTGAAAATGCAGAATTGGAAGGAATGTGGAATTGTTTCCACTCATTTTAATCAGTTCTTTAAAGTCAGCTTTCTTTGTGGTAAATATAATTGCAATAATTAAACAACTTTGATAAGCATCCACCTTAAGTCACATGGGTGGTAAAAAGTATTTTTAAATACGAATCATTGTTAAATGATAATGATGTTGATGACATTAAATAACATACTACTCTTTTAGTGAATTCATGATAGATGAAGGAATATCCTTCTGATATAACTGCAGAGACTTCTCTGCATCTTCTTCAAATCCCCTTAAATTATAAAATGACTAAGAAGCATGTGCATATGTGAGCATATATAGAATATATATATATATATATATATATATATATATATATATATATATATGTATTTATGCAAATAAATATGCATAAAGACATGTATAATGTTTGGCCTTGTCTTCTAGTAGGTCTTTTTTGACATTTTTACATTTGTAGAAAGGTTTTTCTTATATTTACAATGCATCTAGTAATACTTCATTGCCTTTTTAGTATCATCTCTTTGAAGGTTTAACTGTTGGCATCTCTACATTATCCTTATCATTTTAAAATCCAATAGAATAGCCTTCCTTTTGTCTCAACTTCTTGTGGTGTCTCCTGCTATCAGAGAGACATATATTCTTATGTTTTAAAGGCCAAAATTATTCCCAGAATGCACTCTGGCTGTCAGAAAACAAGCCCTGGGGATGAAAAGTGTTGTCTTATGTGAAGCACAAAGAGAACAGCTGTACAAATGGTCATTGGTAAGAGCTTTGCTTGATGGATCACTAACTCTCACTGGTAGT
Source organism: Mus minutoides (assembly GCA_902729485.2). NCBI lineage: Eukaryota > Metazoa > Chordata > Mammalia > Rodentia > Muridae > Mus > Mus minutoides. Next base: position 568,807 of record LR749737.1, read on the forward strand.
AGTTGAACAGCAGGCAGACTGTGTGTCCACAGCATTCACTAGATAATGAAAGACAGCTATGGAAGAAGCATAAAACATTACTGCGTATGCCTGTCCCAGTGAGTGCTATTAAACAAGCAGCTAAGTACTCCTTATCCAACCCTTCGATAAAGTATAATCCTTCCTCTTTTTCTCACCAAGCTTCTGTTTCTCACATTAACATCAACCTTGCTATTAGTCCCACTAATATGTAACTATGTATCCACCTCCTATTCAGTAAAATCTCAGGGATATTTCTTCCTACCTGGCTAAAATCAAGACCCCGAAGATGACCACATTCACATTTTCCTTAATTTTCCCCAATTTTTGCTCATCTGTTCTAATATTCCATGGTTTCTTTTTCTTTTAATTATCATAACCCTGTTCTATATAATAATGATTATTATAATTTTAGTGTTGAAGAATAAAAGGAAAAGAGACAACAAAATTAACCCTTTTGTCAAACATGCTTTCCATTTGTCTGTTTTGTACTAAGAGTTATGATCTATTTCTGCTGCCAATACTGCTGTCCAAATCTCTCTAAAACATATTACTGTTTCTTTGATCTGGTAGTTATTTCTTTATTAGTGTTTATGACCTCTCTGGAAATTTTCCCTTTCAACCATTTGTACCTTCATTTTATATTCCCTCAGATTTCCAAATCTATAGGAATATCGTCAAACAAATAAAATAATTCCATGCTTGCTTGCTGGGCTGCCTTCCCTGTGCCTGCTCTACTGTGGTAACTTTCACATTTGAGCCATTCTGGGCTTCAAAGCAGAAGGTTCATATGAAGTCATCAACTCTAGGAGAGAATCATTGAAATGTTATCATCTGTTACAGACTGGATATATATCCTGAAAAAAAGTAGTATAGTAAAACTCTGGTTTCCTTTTAGTGCTAGGTGAACATGGAATGATCTTTGGGGGTAGGTCCAAAGATCTTTTTAAGATCCTTAAGTCATTTTTGGCATTCCAAGATATAGGCTTTGTCATTTTTCCTCTTTGCTGTCTTACCATGAGGTAAGCATTCTCTCTCTCCTAAACTAAATACAGCCACCCTGGATCTCTTTAGAAGTCTCCCTCCAACATGAGCCTATCCAGGTTTAACTGAAAACTTCAGTACTGTTTAATAATTTTTTATAGCTAAAGCATTTCAGGTGCTTTATTACTGTAAAATGGGCTAACACATCATCCACATATTTCAAGAACATGCGCAGGATAAATCTTGGGGAATTTGCAGCTAATATAGTCCATCAAAGTTTTTCAGAAATCTGGTTCTTCATAATTTTTCTTTAGTCATGAAACATTTGCTTGGGGGGGGTAAATATTATATAATACATACAAACATTTGAAAGGTTTTATATTTTTTAAGCATCGTGGTTTTGGGGTAAGTCAAAGCAAGTCAGATACTTTAATTTCATCAAAACAGAGCATGATAATTGTTCAAAATTATTTGTGTTCTAATATGTATTCTTCATAAAATTATTAATATCTATAGAAGAAATTTGACCCCTATAAGAATACAATAAAATACTTATTGAGGCTTCAGTGACTTTTGTGGAGCTTAAAGGGAGAAATTAGGTCCTGTTTATAGAGACTAGGACTTGGCTTTGGTCTCACAAATATTTATACCTTCAAGTAACTCAGTATGTAAGTAAAGCCAGAATCATTAATAGATGGTTTATGTATAAATAACATTTATGGACTCATACAAATTTATTAGTGACTACTAAACCACTATCTGTAGTACTGGGAAAAAACACAGAAAATAACAAGTATTTAACATGCATATAATTGAATCTTGATGAATGGTGGAAAATATATTATGCTGAATAATATATATTATATATGGATATGTACACATGCACTTTCACAGAATATATATATATATATATATATATATATATATATATATATATATATATACCCAACCCTGCCACTCCTGAAATTTACAAATATTATCTCACACTTCATTGTGTAGAATAAGATAGATAAATACACACAACTAGGTAAAACTGTGGTGTCACTATAATTGAAGAGTATTTCAGAACGCTGAAGTACAAAGAAAGGACAAAAGAGAAAACATGCACCGAAGCCAGCACTAGGAAAGATCTCTATGCATTTGGACTGCAGAGTGTAGGAAGACGAGAATAAATTTGCAGAGGTTAAAGGGACCAACATTTTTTATAATATAGGTCATGTTTCTTTTTAATAACTACAAGAAGCCTCTTTAATGATGTGCCTTTGTTCTGAGAGAGAGCATATTTTATGAACATATTCAAAATGGATAGAAAGAATACTGGGTGCTATACATATTTTTGGCTATTTTACAGAATAATTTTTGTATATTTAAATGTTATAGAAGAAAAATAATTCATGTATAAAATAAGCCTCACAAATAACAATTAAAATAAATAAATCTATTATTAGTTACATTATAATAGGTTTGAAATATATGAATGTCATAGTTATTATTTCTATCATTGTCGTGAGTTTTCATTATAAAACAGAAACAATTATTTCACTTTGATGTTTAAGTATTAGGAAATATAAGTGAAGTATTAGTGAAATTAAAAATAGTTTCTTTTCATCCAGGATCTAGTTATTTTATTTCTACTTTCTAATTTATTGGCAACACATGAATATAAATTCAAAAATGTATTACTCTTATTTTCATATGCAAATATAAATGTGATATGATATATAATATTTTTCTGAGCATACATGATATTTTTCATAGGGGACTAATTGTCTCCTTTAATGTTACTATTTTACCAAGTCAAGCAGAAAACACTTAGCAAGACCATTGATTTCATAATTCATGATGTGCAAATTACTTTGGTCGAATTTCTATAGCCCACTCCTTTTCCTCTCTGCAGCCATTGACAGATTATATAGATCTCCTGTTGTTTTGGGTTCCTCTACCAACCAATTTCTTTGTTACAGCCACCAATTCCCTGACTCTGTCTACCATTCCCTTGAAAATTAACAAAATTAGATATGAAAGGAAACCATAACAACAGACATCAAAGGCAAATAAATAGATGCAAGAGTAGGCATGTGGACATTCACAAGAACAGATATTCAAAACAGTTACAAGAACAGGCATACAGACAGTTACAAGAACATATTTTAAAGGCTCCAGTCAGTCAATGGCACTACAATCCTTTAATCCCACCACTCAAAAGGCAAATTTTTTCTTTGAGATTTATGCCATTTTGATCTACACAGAGAGAGTTCTAGGACAGCCAGAGCTATATGGAGAAACTGTCTGAAAACAAACAAACAAACAAACAAAAACAACAAGAAACGCTGTAGTTCAGCAAAGTGGAAAAATCTAAAAGAAACAGGCAATTTTCTTGATATATACTTGCTTTCAAAGTTATATCAGAAACAGATAAACAATTTTAAAAGACCTATAATTTGAAGAGTAATATGAGAAGTAATTAAAAGAATCACTAACAAATAACATTAAAAAAAAAAAAAAAAAAAAAAAAAAAAATAAAAAAAAAAAAAAAAAAAAAAAAAAAAAAAAAAAAAAAAAAAAAAAAAAAAAAAAAAAAAAAAAAAAAAAAAAAAAAAAAAAAAAAAAAAAACCCTTGGTCAAATGACTTTAGCACAGAATTCTAACAGAAATTCAAAGAATAACACTAATACATCTCAAATTATTGCACAAAACAGAAACAGAAAATAATATTATACATTCTTTTTATGAAGCCACAGTTACCTTGATTCCCAATCCACCTAAAACCCTAACAAAGAAAGAGAATTATAGACTCATTCTCCTTTTGAACATAGGTTCAAAAATTCCCAATAAAAATACTTGACAACAAACTCCAAGAACACATTGTAAAGATCATGAAAAATGATCAATAAGGTTTTATTCTAGGGATGCAGGGGTGGCTCCAAATACATAAATTGATAAATGTAAACCATGACGTAAAAGACAAAAACTACATGATCTTCTCATTAGATTCAGACAGGGACTTTGATAAGCCTCACGCCTCTTAACAATAAGTATGCTCCAGAGAATAGAAATCAAGGGACATAACTCAACATACTAAAGGCAATTTACTGCAAGCCCATAGTCAGCATCAATTTAAATGAGAGAAAAGACAACCAATTCCAATAAAATCTTCAACAGGACAAGGTTTCCATTCTCTTCACATCTATTTAGTATTATAGCATTAGAAATCTTAGTTAAAGCAGCAAGATAACTGAAGGAGATCAAGAGGATAAAGATAAGAATAAAGAAAGTCAAAATATCTTTATTTACATATGATATAATAGTATACTTAAGTGACCGTAAATATTTCACCAAGGAATCTAACAGCTGATAAACACTTTCAGCAAAGCAGCTGAATACAAAATTAACACTCAAAACTTCGTAGCCATCTTATATATAAATGACAAATCATTTGAGAGAGAAGTCAGGGAAACTAGACCTTTCACAATACCTCAAAAAATCTTGTAGTACTTATCACCAAGCAAGTAAAAGACTTTTCTGATAAAATTTGAAAGCATTGACGAAAGATATTGAAGAGATTATAAGACAGAAAGTTGTCCTATGCACATGGTTCCATAAGATTAATAAGTCAGAATGGCCACTCTACCAAAAGCAATCCCCATCAAAATTCAAACACAACTCTTGACAGAACTTCAAAGGACAATTTTCAGCTTTTATATGGAAACCCTAAACCCCTGAATACCTAGAACAATTCTGAAAATAGAATAAATGACTGAGGTAATTCTGTTCCTGAACTCCAATTATAATATAGAGCTATAGTTATAAATAAATACTACTGGCCAAATAAATACAATATTGATCAACAGAATCTATTTGAAGATGCAGAGTTAGTCCACACACCTATAGAGATGAAAACAGGCATACACCCTGGAAAAAAAAAAGACATACACTTCAACAGGTATGCTGGTCAAACTGGATGGCTGTATCTAGAGAATGCAAATATGTCCATACTTACCACTGAATAAATCTCAACTCCAAATGGATCAAAGACCTCAAAGTAAAACCTGATACTGACAATCTTCTGACCCTCCCTGCCCTATTGACCAGGACAAAGAGAACAGAGACAAGGGATATGGGTTTGGAAGCCCTATGATCACATTTATTAATGAGGACATGGACCAGCTTCAAAGAGACAATTAATAAATTGTCTAATATAAATTATTATAAGTATCAACGGACACCATCATCAGAGAAAGTGTAAGGCTACAGAGGAAAAAAAAAAGACTTTTAACAGTTACACATTCAGTAAAGTTCTACTATCCAAAATATGAAAAGAATTCAATAACTGGGTATAAGTAAAACAAACAAACCAGTTTAAAAGTGGCGTACAGATCTAAATATAGAATCTGAATAGAGGGATCACAAATGGCTGACATTCACTTAAAAAAATCTTCAACATCCTTAGCCATCAGGGAATTGCAAATTAAAATTCCTTTGAGGTTCTAGTGTTCATGGTACTAGAAGTCTTCTTTATACTACCAATGAAAAAAAGACAAATACCAACAAAGCTCCAAACCTTTCAAACTATATAATAACCTCTGTACCAGATGCTATAACATAATAAGAGCATAGAATTTGTGGTTTTAACCAAATGATAGCTGATTGGATATGTAGTCCACTCCATGAGACGGAAACCATCCCTGACATTGTTCTAATGGCCAAGAAACAGAGGCCAGATATACTAGGGATATCCAGAGAAAAATATGTCATTGTCTGTGAAAGGAAGGTTGCCGTGAGATAATTCCTGATAACATTCTGCTACACTTGTAGATCAGTGGTTTGCTAAGTCATCGCCAGAGAAGCTTCCTTCTCCAGTGAATGGGAAAAATACAGACACAATGTTCAGAGAGTGAAAGACCTTAGAACAGTCAGTCCTAACTGGAGGTTTTCCTCATATCCTTCTCCTCAGGGCTCAGGGAACCCTGAAGAAGATAAGGTGGAAGGAGTGGAAGAGCCAAAGAGTACTCATGTCACTGAGTGGAAAAATACATCATGATCAATCTGCATATGCTCTTACAGAACATGAGGCAGCATGCTCAGAGCCTGCATGGGTCTTTTCCAGATGGCACTCCAGTGTAGAGAAGAAAAGTTGACACAAGCTCTTTCCCCAGTCTGAAGCTACGCCAACTGATAACCACTTGCCGAAAAAATTTATTCTCTGCAAATGAGTCCCACTAGGGATAAAAATCCATTCTTCTTCTATTATTTAAAATGAAATATAAATTTAAATATATTTTGATCATGTTCTTTCCCTCTAAGTTTTTTTTCCAAATCACTCCCCTCTCTAAACACCCAACATTCTCAAAAAAGCAAACACCCGAGGCAAGAAAACAAAATAAACACTATGCAAAAAGTTAAAAACAAACGCAAAAAAACCCTACATCAATATAAATGAAAACAAAAAAGTACACAAAGAACTATGGATCCTATAATATGCTGGTTGTGACAGGTGAAGATGAGGCCTGCTCAGCAAAGGTTAATATGCTCCATTGGAGAAAAATGATTTTCCTTCTCCCAGAATGTGTAAATGGTAGTTCAGTAATTAACCTTTATCCTAGCGACTAAGTTTTTATTCTTTATTTATAATTCATTTTAAAATATATTAAAATGAACTATAATTAGATAAAGCAAATGCTATCACATTGAAGTTGGACAAGACAAGACAATATAATGAAAAGAGCCTAAGACGTGACACAAGAATCAGAGACACACTTGTTTGCACTCTCACGAATCCCATAGAGACACTAAACCAGAAGTCATATTCTAAATGCAGAGGAATTGGTGCAGACACATGCAGGCCTTGTGAATGCTTCATAAGTCTCTGCAAGTTGGTATGAGCTTTGCTCATGTTGATGTTGAGGGCTTTATTTGCTTGATGTTCTCCATCCCAGAGCTCTGAGGGGAGAGATTTGATGGAGACATTCAATTTTGGGATGAGATTCCCAAGGTCTCCCACTCTCCTCCTAATGTCTACCTCTGGGTCTCTGTGTTATTTCCCATCTGCTACAAGAGAAGGCTTCTCTGGTGACGGCTGAGCAAGGCACTGATCTGTGAGCATAGAAGAATGCCACCGAGAGTCATTTTATCACTAGTCTATTTTCAGACAGGTATTATTTGTGTTTCTCTTAGCTCCCTGGATAATCTACACTCACATTGCTGGTCATCCAAGTAGTGTTGGGTATGGCTTCCCTCTTCATAGTGGGCCTAAAATCAGATGAGTAATTTTTGGGTTAGTCCAAGAAGCTGTTTTTTTTCACCATTATCCTCACATATATTCTTGGACTAGGATTGGATTACATCTATTTGAATAGCTGGCTAAACATGTCCATGAAAATTTCCAAACAATCCAAGGTACTGACAAGAATGTAGCTTGCTCTTCACAAATTGTCAGCAACACCCCATTGTTGAAGTCAACACCTACATAACTCATGGAACATGGATATGTTGGGCTGGTGCCTACATAGAGCCTTCCTTCACCTTTAGATTTTACAGGTCCTTTCTGTATATACTGTTGCTTCAGACTTGTGGATTTGTACTTTTATGGGATTCTTGTGTGCTAATATATGTGTTTCTTTTTCTAGATGTATTTCTTGCTCTCTTTCTTTGCCACGTTTCCTTCTGTCTGTTTACTTTGTCCTATTCTAGTTTGCTGTTTATGATTACCTTATTAAATTTAATGTTTATTATTATATGTTTAATACCTGTTTGTTTTACAAGGAGAGACCAAAGGGCTGTTGAATTGGGTGGTATGTAAGATCGAGAGAACTTAGAGGAGATAAAAAAAGAAAAATTAAATAAAAAATGACTGGTTACATTTTTTGTTCCTTTCTTTATAGATATCCCATCTGCTTTATATATTGAAGAGACTGAAAGATAATCCCTTTCAAAATTAAATAATGCTCCTTAAAAACTACTGAAATTTAGACTCCTGCATAAGAGATATACTCCTTTAATGAGAATAATGTATACCTAATCTCTCATTTCCAAATGGCTCAGCATTATCTTTTGAACTCAAAGATATATCCTTTTCCTGCATGTTATTTTCTTATAGTTCACAGTAGACATTTCCATATTATGTAATGGTATCACTTTAGGATACTTAAAAAATTCCATATATGACCTGCCATAATTCAAACTTATTGACCCCATGGCCTAGTGAAGAGTAGACTATATTTCTATACTAGTCCTTTCATTCTTGGCCCTTTCTTACAAGTATACCTTGTAGTCAGAGCATGGCTGTGTATATTTTCATTATGAACATTTAATCACCTGGTCAATAAATCCAATATTCAACTTATTTTATAAGTCCCTGTATTTCTGTTACAGATACATCAGTTCCAAGGAGTCTTTTTCAATCTAACAGCATAAATACGAATCTCACCTCTCTATTCCTTTAGATTCAGCTGCTTCCATTTAAATGGCCTGAAACTTTCCTTTGCATTCTGTTTTCTACTCAAGTGATCAGGTGTGAAAATGAGATAAGCTATGTACCTTTCCCAAAGGACATTCTGGTACTGGAGTGATGGAAAATAAACAAAAATGCCCTATAAGAAAGGTCTCTCGCTTGAACTCTCATTGAAAGGTATGAGTTATAGATTGGAGCTTGATAGTTCTTCTATGATTTCCTTGACAGTGCCCTTTTCTGTTTTCTCCAAATGTCCCTTTCCTCCACATCCTAGTATATGCATGTGCACGCATGCACACACACACACACACACACACACACACACACATCTGTTCCTTTTTAATTTTCTCAGATAGCCTTAGGTTCATGCAGGAAAATAAACAGTTGACTTTAAGGCAACCCCATTCCCTGAACAAGCAAGCCTACAGACTTTCTAGTTGTTTCTACTATTCTACAGCAATGAAGAGGATGGATTTCATACTGCACAAAGAGAAGATCCTTCAGATATGGGCAGAACCATTTTCTTATTTCTTTCTACATGCATCCTTCTGTCTCTTGCTTTGTGCTCTGTTCTTGTTTCTAATCATGGCCCCTTATTTGGGGCTTGGCTATAGATACCTTTTCTACTTTTTAAAATACCTCCCATTCACTTTTGTTTTACATTCTAATGGATTCTAAGCATATGAAGAAAAAAATTTGCATGGAGTCCATCATCACATTGTTTTTATAGAGTTTAAAGAGTTATATTTCTGATATTAAGAAAAATGCGTGGAAGTAAATATATTTCCTGAGCTAGATGAACTATTCTATTGTAGCCTTGATCTCATTTGTGAAAAGACAATGCAATTAACTAAATGGTGCCCCAGTGACCTGAGAGGTTAATACAGATCAAGAATGCAAGTCATTTTAATCTATGTTGAGAAGTTGATTCAGTGTACAGTGAATCAAGCATGGTAACTGTGGTGACCTCCATCAGCCTCAGGACCAACTAACTGCTCATGAAGAAATATAGAAGCTCGTCTGCATGTTCCTCCATTTCTCTCAAGTTAAGTTCGAGTTCAATTGAGGGACTGAGACCAAGTATATAAGCTCTTGATATGAACTACCTTGGAATTTGTCATTTGGAAGAAGCTAGGAAGACATTTGTGATTACAGTAATGAAGGAAGGAATCCTATATACTTTCTTCCCATTTTATCTTTGAAAATACATATGAAAACATATTAAAATAACATATATTATAAATATATATGCATAATGAAATCCAATTAGTTAGGTTTTCTATTCCCTGAAAAGAGACACCATGACTAAGGCCACTCTAATAAAGGACAATATATAATTGGAGCTGGCTTACTGGTTCTAAGGTTCAATCCATTATCATCACGGCAAGCAGTTTGAATGAGTCTCAAAGCCTACCCCCAAAGTGACAATCGTCCTCCAACAAGGCTCCAGCTAACAGTGCCAATCCAAAGCATATTCAAATCACCATGCATATCAACAGACATTAGTGTGAAGGCCCTTGAATTTATAAATTCTATCTCTAACATATAGGATAATATAATATGATATGATATATATAGTATATATGTTTATCAGTGAGCAGGAATTGAACATAGAAACAGGGAAAATGGTTATAAAATAAAACAAAATAAGGTTTAAGAGAATCCCAAGTTCAAAGTTATTAAGAAACGGGGAATTAAATATGTTCCTCTAAAGGCAACATCAGGTCGACCTTTTCATTTGGGGCTATAATATTCTAGGCCCAGCCTCATCTCTATTATTTATTTATTTATTTATTTATTTATTTTTGGTTTTTGGAGACAGGGTTTCTCTGTATAACCCTGGCTGTCCTGGAACTCACTTTGTAGACCAGGCTGGCCTCGAACTCAGAAATCCACCTGCCTTTGCCTCCAGAGTGCTGGGATTAAAGGCGTGTGCCACCACGCCCAGCGTTATTTTTATTATAACATTTCATAAACAAATTTAGTCTTTGAATAAATGTTTCAATAAATTGCCAATTTTTCTATTCAGTTAACTATCATTGGGATACCACCACCAATCAGGTTTTGTCATTTCATCTCTTAATTGGGACTATGGTATCCAATGTGGAACTGTTGATAGTGAACAAGAAAATTGTGGATGGAACTCTTAAAAAATACAGATGGTTAAATAATGCACATTCTACTGAACAAATAGGGATGAGATACACTTATCTGTGTTTTTTCAAAACAACTCGTTAGGTGTTAGGTGTTTCTACGCTGATAATATGGTTTCATTAAAGTAGACATCATTCCATTTATATGTATAACAAGTTGTGATATGGTAATATTGATGGCATAATAAATGACATAAAGACATTATCAACATTTTAATAGACCCATCATCTAATCTCTATCTGGTGACTTTCATTCTGACTTAAACTATTCTTGATACTAATGGAAGGTTAAAAAAAATAGTATCACAGGAAATAAATATATTACAAAATTAGTTAAAATAGTTAACTTATGAGAAAAGGACAAAAAAGGAACAGTGAGCCTTTTTTTGACTGTTACTATCAGATAGGACACTTAAGTTGAAAGAGCTACTAACTACATAAACATTGCATGCTCTTGGAAAGATGGGATTCATTTATTGTTTTGATGAAGGTATAAATAAATCCTAATGCATGGGTAGAGTTGAAAAGTAACAATTGTATTTTTCGCATCATTGTATTAAGTTTAATACTTATCCACATGTTTGGAAGATTTCCATCTGTTTAAAAGACATTTTTCTTACCTTTACTTTGTGACTAGATATGACCCACATAATCTCTCTGCCTTCCTGCTGTTTTGAGCTATTAAATATCAGCATGAATCCCTTGCCCAGCTCCACAGGTTGACAGAAACTATTTCTTGACAAATCTTTACTTCTTACATATAGAGAACACCTTTTTATCCAATGGTGATAGATCATATTTAAGCATTTGCATTTAAATGGCAACTTTCTGTGGAGAATAAAAATATTTTCAATTCAACCTTTAAAAAATGGCTTTTATGAGAATTTTCCTGAGAAACATGTGCAGGCAGTACAAAATATTCATTTAATTTTAAATTACTTAGGTTGACTTAGAACTAAATGATAGCTTATAAAATCCAATCTTCATACCTTATTAATCATAATACTGATTTCTATTAGTATAAAATTTAGACAGCACCAAAAGTTTCTTATGAAATCATACATATATTTATGCATTTTTTAAAAATTTTTGACAAGCATAATCATCTTTGCAGAAATGTTTTTGTTAAATGTGAGTTCAAATAAATTTAATCAAAAGCATCTGTGAAGCAGATTTTATTTTGAGCATCTAATACTATCAGTACACAGAGAAGTTGAACAATATAAGTTAATGTACTGACCTTATTATTGAAAGACTCTAGATATTATGTTCTAAACAATGTCAGGTCACTTCCAAGCATAAGCTACATGTCCTTCAGAATGGGTTCTTTCTTTCGTACAATGAAAATTTTAATTTCTTAACAAATCATGTTCCCTAAATGAAGTTGGTGGAGAAGGAACGTCCTTTGAAAGCTCTTATTATTTGTTAAATTATGAATAATATAGTAAAGTAAAATTACATACTATACAAATAATTACAGGTAAAAAAAAATAGAGAAAAGATTATTAACCACTGACTAGTGTTTTTTTCTTGATCAGAAATATGATTTTCCACCCAGTGATAAATTACCTTCTCTAAGACAAACAAATCAGAATTAGCTACTCCATATTGACTACCAAATGAACACCCATAGCGACCATCATTGCATGTTTGATGTAGCTATTTGGTACAATTTTCCAGGATTTAGCTACATGATCCCCATTACCATTAATAAAATATGAGGCTAAATAGCCTTGAAACATTTGACCCAAACAACATCACGAATTCTATTTTCTGAGGTATAAAAATGTATTTATTTTTATTCCTACAGCGAACACTAAGTTCATATCAGTATAACTCAGTGTTATCTAGTTTTTGTCATCTCATTAAAAAAAAAAAAAAAAAACTACACAGGTAGTTGATTTAAGAGGTCTTTGGGGCCCTGAAATCTGCCTCAAGTTAACATGTTTGATGTTCTTACAGAAGAGCAGAATTCAATTAAATGCATTCTATTTTGACTTCACAAAGCTGTTGTAACTTCATCTCAAGGGGATCCAAATACTTTCTGTCCTTGTCAAGCAAACACACACACACACACACACACACACACACACACACACACACACACACAAAATTATTTTTTAGTAAAGTACTGTATATTATTAATTGTGGAACTGGAAAGATGACACAAGAAAGCACTTCAGAGTACTTTGCACAGTATGAGATTTTGCACAGTCCCCAAGCTTGATTCCTAGCATCCTTGTGGAATGACTAGCAAACCTTCTATTACTCAAGCTTAAGTGGATTCAAAGCCTCTGGCTTCTGATGGACTCAATATTCATTTACAGATATCCACAAACAGATATACACACAGAGACCCTGCCCCACTATGATGCCACACACACACACCTTTATACACAATTGAAAATAACCAAACTGGAAGAAAACCATCTATGCCTGCTACTTAGGACTTAGATATCTTCCTAGGGCTAGTGAGGTCATGGACCTTAGAGGTCCTGGTCCATTAACAGCACTTTGCCATATCAGCTTAAGTCCTTACTGCATTCTAAATCATATCCTTATATCCACAGACAGGTATACCTGTGACCTACATTGAAGAGGCCTATTTTACAGCAAATGGAAACTTTCTCTGTAAACTACCATTGGACGCAATGTTTATATTGACAGGTGGTGAGGAGCCCTGGGTCCAAAGGATAGATCTACACCACCACACACTATCTATGGCTCAGGGAGCATCATCAAAGAGGTCAGAAAGGAAAACAGCTGTGGAAGAGTGTCTCCTAGAAATGACTGAAAAAAAAAAAGACATGAGCAATGGCAGTATCAATAGACTTGTTAATCTAGAAGCAGGGGTAGTTCCCTGGGTTTTAACTTACAGAAAGTACGTCAGGTAAGTAATTACTGATGTGGGTGGGTGGGTGGATTGATAATAAACCTCTCTAATGGATATGTCGCTCTAAAGATTGCCCAGTAAGAAAGTCCCTAAATTCACATATGTAGAAACAAAAACAGACTCAGCAAGTATGTATGTGTATGTGTATACACATACATACATTACATATACATATATGTCTACATATACACAATACATGTATATAACAATGATAACCAAAGAAAAGGATGCTATTTACTGACATGGGGGCATTTGAGGGAACAGAAAATGGTAGGAGCTGAAGAGAGGAAAGACATAATTCTATTTTAAAATGTTTAAATAGTGATTGCTCAGAATATAAAAGAAGCAAAGGGTAATAATATTTAAGAGGGAGGCTAGCTTTAATATAAAAGAAAATGTTTTCAGCTCAACTTTACAAATATTTGCAGTGACTTGAACAAGCCTCTTACATAAATTTATAAAATTATACAGAAATATGCTCCTGTTTATTAATCCAAATTTTCACTCTTCTCAATAGAAACTGTGAGGGAAGTTTCAGTGTTGTGGTGGAGGTTACTCGTTCCTCAACTTTCTGATCTATGATGATTTGTTCCTTTCGTTTCAACAAAATATGTTTGGTAGGAGCCTATTTTTTTTTTTTTTAATGTTTGGAAGTCAAACCCCGGAGAAATGTCATCAAATTGCCTTGATGTACATCTTTCAGAATACCATCCCATGATATTTTCCTTTGTTTTAGCCTTAAATCTATGGTGATTAATGCTCATCATTGAGTTTATTTTCAGTAAAATCTAAAATATCAATTATATACAGTTGGAAAATAAAAGGGAAAAAAACACACTGTATTTCTCTCTCTGTGTGTATAGATGTGTATGTGTATGTGTCTGTGTGTGTGTATATATATATATATATATATATATATATATATATATATATATATATGTGCATACGTATAATTCAAGTATAATGGTTTATGTCAAATGAACCTCTTAAAATACTATAATAATAACATTTCTCCCTTTCCTTCTGCCCTTCAAAACTTCCATATAGCCCTCTTTCCTCTCTTTCAAATTCATGGTTGTTTTTTCATTATTTGTCATTGTGTATATACACAGTGTATTCATGCATTACTACATAAAGCCTTTTCTGTCAGTCTAATGTTACTTGAGTATGTTTTCAGGGTGGCCTTTTTGGTATGGATAGGTAATTGGTGTGTCCCTCCCTTCCAAATTTTCAGATGTGAGAAAACATCTCATGACTACAGAAAGTAGAAAAGGAACATGGGATCAAATGTATTTTGATATGACATTTCTTTTATATTCACATTGCATTGATTTTTGTGAGAGTATATGGTATGGAGGGAAGATGGGAAAACAACCTCATGGTGCATGTGTTTAGATCAGAGGACTACTTGGAAGAGCCAGTTCTCTCCTTCAATTTTGTTGGTATTAGGATTGAACTCAGGTCATAAGTCTTGGCAGTCATCTTCTGTTCCCTCTGAGCCTTTTAATCTATCACTGAGAAGGTATTTAATATAATTAGTAAAGATACTTGTACTGAATAATGTAATGATGATCATGAAAATTAATGATTGAATTATGACTTTTTGTGTAAACTACAGAACTTATATGGCTTCATTTTTTTCATAAACAATGGACAAAACTACTTAAAAGAATTTACATATATTTTTGATCAAATGTGATCATAAATTATAAATGTATCTGTCTTATAACAAGAACTTTATTCAAACAACATAATATTTGGCTTGAAGGAAACTATCTAGATTTATTTTTTCAAGAGGAATTTACACCCTCTCAAGGACAAATTGCCCCACACTGTAGTTGCTGTTATGTACAAATACACACACACACACACACACGCACACACACACAACCACACACACACACACACACACACACACACACACACACACAACTAAACTGTCCATGTTATTACAGTTATAAATGAATAAGCATTAAAATTCTCCACTATAATAAGATATGCAAGGCATTTTATGTTGTTGGGTTCTTTCGTTAAAACAAGGAGTGAAAATAACTTGCTAGAATATAAGGATAAGAGCTGAATGACCATGCCACCAGTGAAGAAAAGGATTCATTCACAGATCCAGCATTGTCACAGTCCACTTGTGATAAACCAAAACAGAGCACTATCATTTAGAAGGAAGGAAGAAAGGAAAAAAGAAAGGGAGGAAAGGGAAAGAAGGAAAGAAGGAAAGAAGGAAAAAAGAAAGGGAGGAAAGGGAAGGAAGGAAGGAAGGAAGGAAGGAAGGAAGGAAGGAAGGAAGGAAGGGAGGAAGGGAGGAAGGGAGGAAGGGAGGAAGGGAGAGAGAGAGAGAGAGAGAGAGAGAGAGAGAGAGAGAGAAAGAAAGAAAGAAAGAAAGAAAGAAAGAAAGAAAGAAAGAAAGATAGACAGAAGGAAAGAAGACATGGCTTGTACAAAACACTAGTTAGGTTATATCCTATAAATAAATGGAGAAGCTGAAATGTAAGAAAAGTGTGTGTGTGTGTGTGTGTGTGTGTGTGTGTGTGTGTGTGTGTGTGAGTGTGTGTGTGTGTGTGTGTGTGAGTAAGGACGTCCTAGACCTAAATTGGGGCTCTTTAATTAAGAACATGTATTCAAGGGCAGTCTTTTAGTTTCTCCTAGGTTATGGGAATCCCTGAAGTCTCCTCACTTGCTGATTTGCAAAAAAGGCACTGTACTGAAGAAGCACACAGCAGCACCAGATGCTGCAGATGTAGGTTATAGCGAGAGATGAGACAGAGTGTGACTCACATTCTTAAACACATTGATCCTTCTGAAGTTACTAGATTTGCCTTATTTTCTTTTTTTTTATTTGAATATACAAAATATTATACCTTTATAAAATGTATTATATTACCAAGAATAATTAAAGGAACATCTTATGATTATGGTCTATACAATAAGCTATATAATGTAATGGTGTTTTTTGGTTATTTTGTGTAGGTATCCTTCAGAACTCAAGAGTGTCAAATAGCAAAGCGTTCCAGTGAATTTTAGCGTCGTCCTTTTTTTGGGGAATTATCCTGCCCAAAAGAATGTGTATACTATAACTTATCACTAGTATATAATCTTCCTACTATACCTGACCATTAATGCTGACATAGAATTGTTCTATATGAGCCAAATAAAGCTGCTTATTTTAACTCTTCACATTTTTAAAATTAAAGACCTTATGAAGGGTTGTGTATGAAGCACCTGAAATCAGGGCTCTCTACTCCACCCTAACCCTTCAAAGATCTGAGTAAAGCCCTGGGCAAAGGTTTCTGTGTATTATTTTGCAGGGTATTGTCTTGCTGTCTTATTTCTTGTTCAGAACTGTAAGAATGGAATGACTATGTCCTGCAGTGAGCATTTTAAAGGATGTCACTAAATCTCCCTTTTGTGCTTGGCTTCTCTAACAACACAGCCTGAGGCAAGCAGCTAAACTGTCTAAAGTCAGAATTGGCTTAAGCGCAGTATGAGGAAATGGAGTTAGATAATGTCTCAGGCACCTTTTTAATGATAGTATTTTATAGCATGCAGAAGTGACTTACATTTATTGTAGGTAACACCGGGTTTAACTTCTCCTGGGATTTGATTTCAACATCCACAGTCATTATGTAAAAGAACACAACTCCTTTAGATGACAAGGAGTGTTTATAGTGATGGTGCCTTGATCAGTACTTTGTCAGGATAGCAAGAATGATTCTAATAAAGTAACTCATCTTTTATCTCCATGCCAATATGCTAGTGTCTTTGTAATAGCTTTCCTTTCAGTAATGGCATGATCTTTTCGGTGTAATGCAGTGTATGTTTTATATTGCTCTTCATATAACTCTGTAGGAACAGGCAACTCTAAGATTGAATCACCATATAGATACAACTGCTGTAAAAGCAAACTGAAGTAACAAGGGAAGTATGTTGAAGTAGATCACTGGGAGTAAGATAGTACCATGATCTTCAGATGCCTTATGTTTAAAGAAATTAATATTCTCATATTTGTGTTTGAATAAAATTATATGCTTAAATAATTTGTTAATTTATTTATATACCTTTTGGATATGCGTATTCACGTTTGGGATAATAAATCATGCTTTCTGTTTTCTTTTACCTATTGCATACATTCCAATTTAGTGTTCTATTCAAGAAATATTTCAGAGTCGAAATATTACCTTATCACTTCAATGTGTTAGAAAACGGGCCATTTATCATCTTGCTTTAGGAGAAAGTTCACGGACCAGCTCCTGCATACTGTTTGTGTGTGAGTTTTTTACACTTTGCATTGCTAAATAATTGAGAACATTAGCTTCCAAATCATGAAAAATTCATTTTAACATGATGTATTATTAATCAATTTAATTTAAAGTGATCTAGAAACTTCCAATTTCACTTGTGATGCTTGAAGATGAACTCAGGCCGTGGCTGATACTTATTACAAGTTTGTGGTTCTTTGTGCCAATTTATATTTTTTATAACTAGAACATACACTGATGATATTGGCATAAAATGAATTAACTTTTGAGTTTGTAGCCTCATATCAGTAGTCAGTTCTTTACCATATGTTATCACTGTGCTGATGTTGTAATGTTTTACATTCATGAACACACATATGAGATTTTTTTTAAAAACTAAGTAGAAATATATCTTCTTAGTAATTGACAAGTCCTGATTAGGCTTTACAGTTTGTCTCCAAAGTTGTAGGGTATTTCAAATTATTTATTAAATTATTTAATATTTATGAGGTAATAATAGAAAACTGAGAATTGTTTAGGTGACTCTGATGACATTATACCTATATATTGATGATCATATTTCTGTGAAATGTTTCCATTTTATGATAAATACATGAGAAATTAGTTAAAATATAGAAGAGTTATATAGTTATAGAAGTACAGAGATTTTAGTTCATGGTCCTTTCGCCTTGTTCGTATGGTTATACTCCATGAAATTTTATGTGTGGTAGAAACAACACATTTTTCAACATTATAAGAAAGAATAGATAAGGAGAGAGAGAGGTGTTGTGCGTGATCTCAACATCACCTTCAAGGGTTCAACCCAGGTAACATATTTTTATTCTAGTAAATCATCCTCCTACAGGTTCTCCAACTTCCCAGTAATGTGCAAAGGCTGCTGACAAAGTATGACATAACATGATCCAAACCGTAGCAGGACCCACTGAGATAGATACTTTCAAATGTAGTTTCTGTCTAAGGTCGTGTTGCACCCCTATAGTTGAGTTATGGAACCTGTGAATGTTAAATTGACACATGGCAAATTATGCTGATACCATTGTAACCATTCTTCCATATCCCATAAGAAAGACTGGAGATCTACACTCCTTTATTTTGTTGTTGTTTATTTCATGTTTTGTTTTTATAATTTTACAATTATCTAAGATATAATGCCTCATTTCTTATTATTGGTAGGAAAGCTTGATACATGAAGAAAGAAATTTCATGTTCTTTAGAAATTTGTGCCGATGTCTCCTCAACACTATAACGACCATGATGGCATAAAACCATGGCCCATAACCATATTCAGCTCTAAGGCAAGTGTACTCAGTATCTTGATATCTCGCATAAGAAAGGTTCCTTTATGCAATCTTTGGACCTATAACCTCTTTCCTTAAGATATGGTTTTCCAGGATGCTTGAACATTTTTGTCTGAAACACTTTCATCCAGTAGCTAAATTACCCATACAGCTGACCCTAGTAGCCAATCAAATCTATAATATATAATATGAAAATTAATAGCATGTATTTTGATTTTATACTATCCTTAAGATGGGAAAATTATCCATTTATTAGCACAGATACAAAATGGGTATATATCAGAATATAGAAAACTAAGGAGAAAATATATATTTAAGGGAGGGAAGGGGAGAGAAGAGAAGGGAAGGATATGGATAGATGATTTTCTGTTAGTGATTATAACAGGCAAAAATACAGCAGCTCTGATAAACCCATTATCTTTTAACTCATTCACAGTGCAGCTACACAGTTTATACCATAACATTTTAAAGAATTATCAGTGTTGGAAATAGAACAAAACACAATGTTTATGCTACCATCCCATAATTCATTGACAGCTATCATTTATGTTACCTGATTTTCCAGTTTCCGTTCTATTGATGTAATAAAATTGCCTGACAAATGGTCAAATGAGGGGAAAGGAGTTCTTTTGGTCTCTAATTTCCCATAACAATCTTTCATTACAGCAAAGTCAGAGAAGCAGTAGTTTGAGATAGCTGGTCATATCACATCCACAGTCAAGTGCAGAGAGAAATGAATTTTTTCAGTGCTTCAGCTTATTTGCCTATGCAGCTCACCCACTCCACTATAAATACAGTAGCTTAGGGCCAAACTCATGAAATGGTGCCACTCACATTTAAAGTGAGTCCTTTAAATAAATTAACAATTAAGACAACCCCCTGAAGACATACCCACATGCTAACCTGACCCAGATAGTCTTTACTCATTTAAGGTCCTGTCAAGTTGGCTGTTAAAACTAACAAATACAAATCATCCACATACCCCCTGTCGACTTCACACACAAACATGTCACATTGATCTGTAATTTTGCATCCATTTCCCCCAAAGTCTCAAGTCATCTTAATGCCACAATGTAAAACATTCTCTAATTCCAAGAAGAACTCATATCTTCAAACATTCCAATATTAAATAGTTTAAATTCTATTTAAATGTTTGAAATTTCCTAAGTATATGCTTGTGTAAAATGAACAACAACAAAACTCATTAAATATGATTGTATCTGATGTATATAACTGAGAGATAATGCAATCACACTGAAGCCAATGCAAAATGTGGCTCTTCAGTGGCAACAATCTTTTATTAATTTTTTTCCTGATTATTTAGCCACAGTACAATCAGAACATGTACATTCTAAGCCAAACATATGAGTGGCCCCTGGTAAAATTCCTAATAAATCTCTTGTGGCCATATAAAGACTCATGAGATAGAAAGCCATAGTCCGCACTCCTCTCATCATGATTGACTTCAAAGATTCCACTACAGTGACCCTTTAAGCTTTGATCACAGAATTTAATGGCCTTTCTTCCCTGAAACTGCAGAATTTTCGGGATTCTTTCCTCCTAAACTAACACCATCAGGTTCGTCATAACAACACCGATATTTCTGTTGCCATTTTCTGTTCTGGTTTCATTTCTGTTGTTGTAATAAAATATAACAAAAAGCAACACAGAGAAGGGACAGTTTATTATGTCTCTGTCACTTAATTTTGCATTTACTTTCTACGTTAATGCTGGTCTCTGTAATTAAGTGAGATGCTACTAGAAAGCCACAACTTATCCATATTGGAACATTGTCTGATCATGGCAACTTCCATAATTGTTTGTTAAAGAAAGATCATAATTTTTGTTGACTGAAAGCTCTATCTTGCAATTTTGACTTCTATAATTCAGTCTATTTGCTATATATAATTTTGTCTGTCTTGAAGATTTAATGCATGCCAAAATTAACCATGGACATCAAACTTAGTCATCAAACTGAATGTCTTGAGACCATTTAATGGCACACAGCTAAGTCAGATTCTTTAATATAGTATCATTATTATTTGTAAAATATCTAACTTCATGAAATAGAGAACAGTTTACAGCTTGTCTTCCATCAAAAAATATTTACTACCTTAATCTCTGATTGTACATCTTTCAATTGTTAACCCGAAACACTACCTCTTATTAATGTAACTTTGTTAGAATAGCCTAAAAAACATTCACAATGAAATTTCAATTATATATTCATAGGAATAAAACATCTGTGTTTCAATTTATTTATAACTAGACACCTTTTACTAAATAAATCTGGATTATCACAGGAAACAACATTCTGAAGATCTCCCCAAATAAATGTAGAACCCTGGTTTTAGGATATTTTTATATGTTCAGAGATTAAAAAAAATAATAGAAATCCTCCTATTCTTTAAGTCTTAGAGATAAGCATAACTTCTGTTCTCATAATGTAATAATGATTTATTTGTGAAACCTCATTAATTGGTAAAAACAAAATGGCCTTAGGTATGAAGCAAATGTATTCAATACCAATGGCGAGTATGAGCATATATTTCATAAATGAAGGAAAATAGTATTGGAGCATGAAATAACATAGCTATAAATAGTGAAGCAAAATTTAATGTTAAATGGAAGACACAAATCAGAGAAAGGTTGCAGAGGGAACATATCTTAGCAATGCCATAAACAAAATTTGCACTTGACTACTTTAAAATAAGAGGTCACAAAAATTTTACTTTAAGTGAATATTGAGAGAGGCTATAGTAGAGAGAAATAAAACACAAACCATTGTGCCAGCTATGAAGATGTTTATGGTCTTAGTGAAAGATTTATCAGAGCAATAGAGATAAGAACTTTCATGGTTTAAATGAAATTGTTTGCTTAAAACCAACGTATGAATCTCAGTATCAGTGTGCACTGACAACATATGTGGGTTCTTGAGTTTAATCTTCAGTACCACAAAACAATGTCAAAAAGTAGCTTCTACAATATGTTCAGCACAAAGATTTAAATTGAAACCAGCAGCATTCTATGAAATAAATTTTAAGTAGTACATATACAGTTCCATAACCTTCTTCTACCTATATCATTTCATTCACCACTAAATTTCCTTAACTTCTTAGGCTACCATATGTATGAACTTCATTCAAAAACTGTATTTTCTTGTGTTTTGGAAGCTGTATCTTGGGTATTCTAGGTTTCTGGGCTAATATCCACTTATCAGTGAGTGCATATCAAGTGACTTTTTTTGTGATTGGGTTACCTCACTCAGGATGATATCCTCCAGATACATCCAATTGCCCAAGAATTTAAAAAATCCATTGTTTTTAATAGATGAGTAGTACTCCATTGTGTAAATATGCCACATTTTCTGTATCCATTCCTCTGTTGAGGGACATCTGGGTTCTTTCCAGCTTCTGGCTATTATAAATAAGGCTGCTATGAACATAGTGGAGCATGTTTCCTTGTCACCAGTTGAAACATCTTCTGGGTATATGACCAGGAGAGGTACTGCTGGATCAATTGGTAGTACTATATCCAATTTTCTGAGGAACTGCCAGACTTATTTCCAGAGTGGTTGTACCAGCTTGCAATCCCACCAGCAATGGAGGAGTGTTCCTCTTTCTCCACATCCTTGCCAGCATAATTCCTCCCTAGAATAGGGAATAAAATATCCATGGGAGGAGTTGCAGAGACAAAGTTTGGAGCTAAGACGAAAGCATGGACCATCCAGAGACTGCCCCACCCAGGGGTCCATCTCATAATCAGCCACCAAAGGCAGACTACTGCATATGCCAGCAACATTGTGCTGAAACAACTCTGATATAGCTGTCACCTGTGAGGCTTTGTCAGTGCCTGGCAAATAACAGAAGTGGATGCTCACTGACATCTATAGGGTGGAATACAGGGTACCCAATGTAGGAACTAGAGAGAGTATCCAAGAGCTGAAGGGGTCTGCAACCCTATAGATGGAACAACAATATGAATTAATCAGAACCCCCAGAGCTCATGTCTCTTACTGCATATGTATTGGAAGATAGCCTAGTTGGTCATTATTGGGAAGAGAGGCCCCTTGGTCTAACAAACTTTATATGCCCCAGTATAGGGGAATGCCAGGGCCAAGAAGTGGGAATGAGTGGGTAGGGGGAGGTATAGGGGACTTATGGGATAACACTTGAAATATAAATGAAGAAAATATCTAATAAATAACAACAACTATATTTTCAAAAAAGAAGAGATAAGAACAAGAAGTATACTGTGTAACTTACTATAACTTATCTAGTGGTTTAAAATAAAATTGCAGGTAGATAATACTCTCCAAGGATCAAAAAAGACCTACTCTGTTTTTGCACGATCATCTGCTCAAACATAAGATAAGGGGCAAACTAAGAGCAGTGTGGATGGCAAAATAGAACACAAAAAGCTTGAGAGATGAATGAAGGCTACAGTACAGGGCAGATCACATGCCTAGCATGTGCATAGCCGTAATTCAACACGGCACTTCAGAAAAGAAGAACAAGCCAAAGTGGTATGAGCAGCCTAAGGCCAGAGGATAACACAGGGAATGGATTTGCAGAGTTAATGAGATCTGTTGTGCATTTCTGCGCATATTTCCCAATGCTTTCTACAACTAAAATAATGTGGTTTCATATTGCAACAGATTATTTATTTACATTTATCAATAAGGACACAGAGGTGTATATTGAGTAGTCATAATCTGTATAACTTGGCCTTGTTCCTTAAGCATCTTCCCTGTGCTTGGTCTTAATTAAACATATAGTAGCATCTAGATCTGGCCAATAATTTGACCTTCACGTAAATTAACACAAGTGGAAATGCTGGTGTAACTGGGAATCCAAACACTAAGGACCTCCTTGAATGCATATGAGAGAACCAAGCACAGACTCACAAAGCTCATAGTGTTTGCCTAATATATCTCAAGAATAAACAGGGAAGCCTGGGAGAAGGGGCATATGAGCTAGTGCTGTGTCTAAGGAAAGTAAAGCATTGCACAATAACAAACACTGTGTGTTTTGTCTATTTCTTTGTATAAATAAAGCAGGACACTCCTCTTAGGAGTTGATATGAAATGAGCAATTTTATAACTTAATGACATGAATGCACAGAGTAAAAAACAATTTGTTCAAGACAGATCTGAACTCTGCCATATGCCTTTGCTGAAATCCAAGAATTCGTAAAAATAATAACAATGTGTTTCACTTATTTTAGGGTTATCTAGTACTGTGCCAAATATCTGGTATATTCTGCTTGATTAAAAAAAAACTATAGTTCTGGTAATCTCTTTACATAAACACTAATGTGAATTTCAGAAAAATTTTTGATACTTGCCACTGCACATCTCATTTTGGAGATATATATATATCTATATTCTTGGTCTTTAGAAGCTCATATATATATATATATATATATATATATATATATATATATATATGTGTGTGTGTGTGTGTGTGTGTGTGTGTGTGTGTGTGTGTGTGTATGTGTGTGTGTGCGTGCATGTATGTATGTATGTGTGTATGTATGTATTAATGACATTAATGACAACGGGTAGAAGAAAAGTTGAAAAAAATGAAAGATCTTATAACAAATATAATATGTATTAAAAATACCAATGAAGTTAATATTCAACTTTTATCAGTAGTTTGCATTGAAATACAGAAAATATATTGGAAATTAATAACAATTTATGTCAATGATGTTATATTTCAACGACATCTTATTTTCCTTAAATGCTCTTCAATTAATCAGCAATATCTTATGCCTGAGATATACTTGTCAAATACATTTATATAATGATATATGCAGGAATATATATTTTCAGTTATAGATTTTTGTTTTGTTTTGTTTTTCGATACAGGGTTTCTCTGTATAGTCCTGGCTGTCCTGGAACTCACTTTGTAGACCATGCTGGCCTCAAACTCAGAAATCTGCCTGCCTCTGCCTCCTAAATTCTGGGATTGAAGGCATGTGCCACCACTTCCCACCTTATAGATTTTTCTTAAATGTCTGGTTTTATTTTTGTCCCTACATCAGACAAAGTATTCTTGCAAGGTTTATTAGTAAAACAAATTAAAGAGATTTGAAACTATCACTATATTTAAAGAAAACCCACAATATTTCACAGGCTTGAGGAAAGGTGAATCTTTGGGGAGTTATATGTATTTGGAACAAAACACAGGAAACTGATGAGAACAGATAAAACAGAATTCTTCCTATAAATTTAATGGCAAAACCACAATATTGACCTCAGAATTGATATGCCTGCCAACTAAAGCCACATTTTTTGTGCCTTCCAAAAATTACTAGGAGAGATCAGGAAACATCAGTACCAATCTGAGTCAAGCAACATGTGGATTTTTTTTTTCATTTCATCTAAACATTGACTTTCATAACATGAATGTTTATTACTTATTATACTTGCAATAATAAAATTTCTAACCATCAAGTTTACTTTCCTTCTTATACTCTGTTTTAAAAGCTCTCTGTAGTTTATAATATTCAAAACACACTTTATTTTTAAATATTTCAAATATATACTGGACATACATTTGTGTATGTGAATAAAGAAGGGAACAGTAATGCGCAATTCTTTTGAAGAAAGACTAGGAATAATTATTCGTTTATACTCTGTTAGTTTCACCGCATATTACTCAGTGTGACACTTGGGTATTTATCAGGCTGTCGCCATGTATCTTATCAGAAAGACTGGAAATAATGGTGCGATACATCTTTTGGTTATATTCAAATGTCATTTTCCTTCTAACCTTATGACACTTTCACTACTCAGCTTGCTTTGAAACCAAGAATCGGTTTTTATTATGTAGGAATAGGATATAATTTATCCTCCTTGTAGGCATGGGGATATGCTGAACAAATAGCAGGGGACACTTGCAGGAAAGCAAGCTATACTGGCTCAGAGTGACTAAAAAATGATATGATGCATTGAGAGAAGATCTCTCACCAGGAGAGCTGCTAAGTCCTACACTTTTGTTACTGAGGAGGTGGAGGTACAATGATTAGCAATTCAAGGTCATCCTCAGTAAAATAGTCATTGTGAAGGAAGCCTGGACTCTAGGAGACTAGGTTTCCAAAGCAATATTATAGAAAAGGAAAACCTCCCTGTAGGCATGTCCAGGCTTTGATGCTGAAGCACCGAAGCACGGTCTTCCCAGGTACAAAGCACACATGCAGAACTGAGTGACTGTGTCATACAATAAAAACCAAATAAGCAACACAAAATAATATCACAATGGTTTAAGTGAATTTATAATTCTGCATCTTAGCCAACTTTAGTGCCTGAAGCTTGACAGTCTCAAAGCTGTTCTCCAGGAGAAGGTATAAACTACAATATGAAACTCAAGAACGAGTAGATCATGTAAACAAAGGTCAAGGAGTAGAAGAAAATAAAAGAATAATTTATATAAAAATCCTCACAATCGTAAGCAATGTAGTATGGTAAAACAAGATGTGAGAGAACTAGGACCTCAACCTAAGATGTTAAACTACAGTAAAGGCTGATTCTCTATATTGGATTCTGTGCCAGATTCAGACAGAATTATCTAAGGCACAACATGTGGAAGATTTGGATCATACTGCATAGATGAAAACCATGTATGCTAAGGAAATTAGGCTAACTAAAAACATGACAACAAATTGCATAGCAGAATTGAGAGAAATCATTTACAATTTTTAGTAAATATTTTTAATTGCATTTCAAGTGTTATCCCCTTTCCTGGTTTCCCCTCCAAAAACTCCCCATTCCATCCCTTTCCCCCCAGACATTCTATCAGAGTGTTCCCCCACATACCCATTTTAAAAACTCAACTGAAAAACAATAAATATAATTTTCCTACAAATCACTTCTAGATTAAAGTTGCATACAAAATGTGCATAAATGATTCTCATCACCAAATAGGAGATATAGGAAGCCACTATTAGGGTAAAAATTGAATGATCAATATTTGGATTTGCTGTTTACCTTACCACCTTGAACATATTTCTATGCGGAAAGGTCTCCAGAGTAATCAGGAAAATGGTGTGTTCCATTGGATCACGTTGAAGAGTTAGTTTTATAAAAGCAGTCCTTTGCACTGCCCTATTCTTCATGTCAGTTTCTCGGCTGCTATTTTTTTATGGGAAAAAGAAAAAAAAAATGATACTCAAAGGAATAAGAATTGGATGTATCCTCACTTACTAGAAACTCCACAAAGTTATCATTTACATCCATGTTTCCAACTATTGCTACAGACTGGATTGGAAAAATATGTCATCTACAAATTATCTATCATCCTAGAAATTCCTCCTACAAAATGTATAATCTCTGGCAATTTAGAATTGTAATACTTTTCTTTCTTACTTGATCAATGTTCATTTTGGTAATTGGTGAAACTTATCTGTGCCAGGAATTTATACTGTGAAAAGAAAAAAGTGATGATGTAATACGGTGATAATTTAAGTAAATATTTTGATTTAAAATAGTCATAGAAACAAGTAAAAATTCAACAATCAAATGACTAATATCTAGTAAAACAATATATTTCTATATTATTTAGAATATATGTCTTATTCAATGCAATAAATGTTTGTTGTTATATACAGGGATTTGTTTTAAGATCCATTTCCAAAAAGCCTATATTAACAGGAAAAGATAAATAATGGAGGAGAAAGAAAACAATACTTTAAGAAATAATGCCAAGAATCTCAAATGAATCAGAAATATAAAAGCAAATGATTTTCAAAAGGCATAGTTGTTTTCCAGATCTAATTTGGCCATATGTACCACCTGGCAAAGAAAGGAAAAAAATGATTTCCCCAACCACCAAATCTCATTTCCCATAGGCTACGTCTGTGATTTTGCTCCTCTTCAAGGTTGCTTTTGACATTATAAGAAGTGTGGAGAGAGAAAAGAACAAATGGAAATGATAAACATGGATTAGAGCTAAGAAATCTATTCTTCCTCTGTCTTGACAATTATAGTTCTCAATAGCTCATTCAGACTAAGAGGCAGCCATGGCTACCTTTACCTTTGAGCACAGAAGTAAACTAATGATCCTAAGTGATAGAAGGAACAGTGGATTAATTACTAGATATTCAAAATCAAATATCTCTGTGTAAATATGTGTGTTTCTTTTAGATTTTGGAGGTTTAGATTAATCATCTGAACATTCAGAAGAGTTGAATAAAGTAAACCTTGGAGCTGGGCAGTGGTGGTGCACACCTTTAATCCCAGCACTTGGGAGGCAGAGGCAGGTGGATTTCTGAGTTCTAGGCCAGCCTGGTCTACCGAGTGAGTTCCAGGACAGGCAGGGCTACACAGAGAAACTCTATCGCCAAAAACTAGACAAAACAAAAATTAAAATAAAAAAAATTAATTTTGGCTCTTTACACATTCCATCATGCACCTATCCAGAATGAATCATGCATTAACTCACAAAGCAAATGTCTATAGATCCAAGTCTTTCTCTTTGACTTCATCTTCACCTTATTATAATCTATACTTGAGCTAAATTGACCTTGCTCTTCCTGTAACAAAAACCTTGTCTCGTAGCAGTTTAAGCTTCAGTCTAGAATATTCCTCAGGCTTCATCCCATTGCTTTTTATTTTAATTCTCTATTCAGTCATTAACTCCTCCAAGGAGACTTGCTCAACCATTTTTCTAATGTAACTTTAGTCTTTATCCTTACTTTCTACTTATGATCTCCTTAGCAGTCGTCATTTTCTGCAATTGAGGAGCACCCTCTGACCCTTATTTGGAATGCTCCCAGAATATAGAATACTGCATGTCATGAGACATGAGAGCATCACATTATTTCTTAGTGAAAACATAGTATTTGTGATTTATTCATGATTGTTAAATTAGACTTGATTTGCTCAAAACCATACCATTCAATTCTGGATTGTTTTTCAGATTTTCCAATTATCTCATGTGTGTGTGTGTGTGTGTGTGTGTGTGTGTGTGTGTGTGCATAACCTATGACCTATTCTTTTTTTTTTTTTTTGCCATTACTTACCATTGATAATCTCTCCTTCCAACTACATACCTGTATTACTATACCTAGGTCTGGAACTGTTATCTCTCTCTCTCTTTTTGATGGATAGAAATGATAAATATATAGAACTCTTTCATGCTTAGAAACTAAAATCAAACTAGGTTTCTGTAATTGACCTATGTGGTTTAACCTAAGCTTCTTAATTTTGTAAAGCCCTGAAATATCAGTTATACCACATCTCTCAAACTATCTAATTCTTTGCATCTTAGCTTTTATCAATGGGGTTGCTGTGCTAGGGAACATGGTGGTAATTTTTTTTTCTCAGCATATTAATGTACATTAATTTCAGTTCTTATGGATCTGCCACGTTAATCGCTTCCCTCTCAAACATCTAAATTCTAGACATATTTCAAATCCTAGTCACAGCTTACAACTCAGTTTTTCACTTTTCTCAATTATCATTTCCATTACAAGCTCCATTTGTATTTTAAAATAAATAAAACACTAAACCCAAAATTGGCTCTGTGAAGTTATTTTTATTCTCATGTGGTGTTTTATTTGGGTACAATACCTCTAAGTAGGTGTCATGATCTTGATGTAAAGTTCTGCACTCTGAGCAGAACACATTAGGTGTATATTCAGTGAATATGTCACTTAAGATTCACATGGTAAAAGTCCAGAGACATAGCGATTTCAGTTATAATCTCTGTGCTGCGGACTCAGTACTCAAGCCTATGCTTCTTAACTCTTACTTCAGAGATCTCCATTTCTAACTGCCTAATGTATTTAGGCCAACCTTCACACACCACACATTCTAAGTACCAAAGTATAGCCTCGGTATATTTACACTGTTAAATGTATAAGACTTTGGATAAAAGGAGGAATTGCAGCCCTCAGAAGTCAGTTCACATTGCAATTGTCTTACAGCCATTATCTCCCCCAAGATTTCTCCAAGTTATTACTTAACATGCAGTGAAGCATCTGGTCTATTGGGTGCATGTTGCTTAACTGAACCTTCAGAAGTCATGCTGTTGATGGACCTCTAATCACACCTTGAAGTTAATTTGCAATCTAGAGCTAAATGTGCTATGCAAAGCATTTGAAGTTGTCACATGGGGGCTTTTAGAATTCCTGGACTATCATTCAGGTACAGCTATTTGAGACCACAGCTACTATTAGACTCAGAGTCTGGCTGTCTCCCCTTTACAAGCACTTGCCTTGTAATGTTGTCTATATTGTTTAGAATTCTGGATAAAATAAAAATAGAATTCCTTGCTTTTTCAATGATATTTAAAATTTTCCAAACTTATTCTTTATGAATGTGTATCTCTAAGCATCCTGGTGTGTATTAATGATGAATGTATTGTTGGTCCCTGCAAAGGTCAGAAGAGGGTGTCAAGCCTTTGCTGGAATTACATGTGGTTATGAGCCCTCTCTGTTAGGTGCTAGGAACTAAACTCAGGATCTCTGGAGGATCAGGGCTTTTCAAGGAAGAGCCACTTTATCTGACCCTCTTTCATCAACAACAAAACAACAAAAGAACAACAAATTAAGTTTCAAGAACTTCAAACTTAAGGACTGCCTAAAATTATGTATGCATGATCCCTGTCTTGAGAGCATATGAAACATAAGTATTGTACTTCCGAGAAACCAACTAACACTTGCAAGCTACTATCATCCCTATCAAATTAGCCAGGATCTCCACAAGTTATAAATATGCTATGTATTGCAATACTTTTTACAGGATATTAAAAACCTAGGGAGGAGGAAGGTTTTCCAGGTCTAACTGAATTAGACGAATACATTCATAAGAAAGCCTGGGTATGGTTAGAATTCCTGGGAAGAAAGTATGGTGGAAGAAACGTGAATTCATGGTGTGTGAATTAAGAAGAGCATGAGCCCAGTCATTTAACCCATAGTTGATGGCTGATAATGTAAAAAAAGAGAAACCCGGGCTGGTGAGATGGCTCAGCGGGTAAGAGCACCCGACTGCTCTTCCGAAGGTGATAAGTTCAAATCCCAGCATCCACATGGTGGCTCACAACCATCCATAACGGGACCTGGCGCCCTCTTCTGGAGTGTCTGAAGACAGCTACAGTGTCCTTACATATAATAAATAAAATAAATCTTAAAAAAAAAAAAAAAAAAAAAAAGAAAGAAAGAGAAACCCTAGGAATGTCACAGTTTTGAAGAATAGTGAACAGATCCATCATTATAATCTAAGAGAAAAGTCCGTTAGTCCCATATCTCAATAAACTGGCATCCCTATTTCGGGGAACTTCAGCTGGGTGAGCCGTGCATCAGACCTGTGATTCTCAAGAACAGTGACAATTAATTAATGTTGGCTAAACATCCAAATGAGTGGCATTCATTTCACCAGTGACACAAGAGACGTACTCCTCGCTTTAAAGAAGGGAGGAAAAACTGCACATGCATTATTAACAAGGAGGGGAGAGCCCTGCCGCCTCTAGTGCACAGCAGCAGAAATGCCTCTAAGCGTCACCTTTTAGCAGTTGCCAAGATCAAAGTAAATCAATATATAGACAACAATGTTTACCACTGGGGACAGGAGAGCAGTAACCGCGGTTCAATTCCTATTGCTGAAAAAAAAGTAATTAAATTCAAGATCAAGCCTGGATTTAAGTAAATATGGACATGGAACCTTGAGGACACTGTGAATAAGTAAAATGAAATAGCAAAAATACATAATACTCACAGCATACGGATGTCCTTTCTAAGTCAGATCCTAGACACACTCAGATCCGTGTTCTTTTGGCATGCTGAGGGCTAGCCACAGTTATTCAATCTCTCCTGTGTCTTATGATCATTAACCTCAAACACTTAGACTATACTCCATGCAGAGATCAAATGATGATACTGCCTGCTAGGAGCTCACAGGACTATCATGCACAATTTACCTTTTATTCTAATGCATAACAGATTCAGGCAGTTTGCTTACATTGTGTAATCTAGCAAATATGAATTGTTCTCAAATGGCTCAAGTAACAGTGGAATACAGGGTTCTTAACGTTATGTGCATTTTCAATGATTTTTGAGTAGATTTAAAATAACATATTTGATCTGACTCAAATAGTTTTACTGAACTATTTGAGAATCTGTAATATGGAACGTCAAGTATAGAATGGTTTCCTGAGTCATGTGGTCTTATTCAAGATAATGCTAAAATGTTACAGCAAACAAGATCTGAATCTCTGTATGTTACAAAAATAAATATTGTGTTTATTTTTCTGCCTACAACATTGAGTTCAAAACATGGAAAGTAGAAAATATTCATCTTATCATTGGAGCAGAGATACGATCTTTTTGAATTGTCTAGGTTGAACTCAAACTCATTCTGTCCCAGATTGTCTGGAAATCATAATGATCTCTCTCCTACCTTCTTCTTCTCCGGGCTCATAAGTATGCCATGATGATTATTTGTACATTGGCACTGGACCAAGTCAAATGTAATAATCACATCTAAACTCAGATAAACTGTGGAAATAGATGTTGCTTGTTTAATTAAGTAATCTGGACATACAAGTATAACTAACGCTCTATGTTCCAGTATAAAACACATCTTCACAAAATGTGGATTCTTGAACAGCAGTAAAAAAGCTTAAAAGCAAGAATCACTTAATATTGGTTCTTATGAATGATTCACAATCTGGGAGGTAGAGAAGTGAATATTCTAAATCACTTAAAAATTGATAACACTTCATTTCTAATGATAAGTACTAATAAGTGTTCTTTAATTTGAGCATGTACACATAACAAACAACTAGTTGCTGGTAGTATTTTATAAATAAATTACTTTTGTTAGACACCTAAGTCAATTTAGTATTAATCCAAATTTTAATACCTGTCTTATTTTGTACCTTTTATTTTGATGTGAAGAATCATGCTCCAAAACACTTTATCTTAAAACAAATCATCTTCCCTGCTAATTAATTTGATGTTACTATATTTCAGAACCCAAACCAATAAGATAGTTATGCTCAACTCACATACTTCAATATTCTGAAATTCTCTATGGTGGGCAGACTGGAACAGGGTTTTACATTTCATTCCACTCAAAGATGGATTTGCTATCTAAAGGTTGCATATTCTTCTCAATGTGACACGTTCATTTCTCTCATCACAAAGAAAGAGGAGGATCTACAAATATTAATTTTACTATCTCACTGGCAGAAATGAAGGTTATTGAATCTTGATCTTTTTTCTCTAGTTCAAAAGATGTCTAGAAATCCTAGGATAGTTGATTTGATATAATTTTTTATTCAGTTTTATGTATCCCATTAGGTCTGTGAAAATTAAAGTTCTTGTTAACTATTAAGGTACCACAAATACCAGCTGGACAGCAACAAAAAAGAAAGAAAGAAAGAAAGAAAGAAAGAGAGAGAGAAAGAAAGAAAGAAAGAAAGAAAGAAAGAAAGAAAGAAAGGAAGGAAGAAAGAAAGAGAAAAAATGTTTGTTTTCAAATTTGAATAAAGGTTCAGATTTATTTTTCCACTTTTATATAGTAAATTAGGTAATGAAGGTCTAGTATCCACTTGTACATTTTCTATAACTTAAGCTTAGAGACTAAAGCCACTGAGAAATGAGAGAAAGTGGATTGAATTCTGCTTAAAGTTTAATGTAGTTGCCTGAGATATGTGCTTGATATACTGAGTTCATCATTAGGATTATTTAAATCATTACTAGGCTGGAGTATTGACCAGTACAAGAACACTTGGCTTAGTATGAGCAGGTGTAAATTTCATTGAATAACAAGATTAATTAACTCAAATTAATAATTATTCACAGACATAATTTGTTTGCATATATATAATGATTATATGCCCATGAAGAGATAGACATAAATATAAATGTTTAGTTTTTCATCAGTGTAGCAGCGTGGATTTTATCATAATAGCATGAACTTACCAATTTGTAAATAAATTAAAAATAAAATATTGTAATAAAATTAGGTTATATTTTATGTATATATTTCTTTATATTGCACATATTTTTGTCTACCATGTGCATGTTTGTTGTCCCAGAAGACCAGTAGAACTTGAAGCATTTCCATAAAGTAGAGTTGGAAATGGTTGTGTGGTAGCATATAGGTGCTGGAATCAAACTCAAGCCCTGTTCCTGATCCCCAATGTTATTTTAAAATGGGATTTTATTTTTTTATGCTTATAATTTCCATGTTCTTTCATTCTTCTGTATGTTTATCGATCTCATTTTGACAGTATTGCTTGCATCTTTGTTTGTTTCATTGGTTGGCTTGGTACTTTGTGTTTTGTTATCACTCAATTACACAGATATCCCCTTGTTCTTTTGGATACAAATATCTCTGGGTTCAAAGCTCCTCTGGATAGCAATATAATGTTGTACTCCTCTACCAGAATGCTGCTTTCAGACTCCTCTAGATACCAGTGATACCCACGTTTTAACATGCCACCAAGCAATCATTATATAC
Source organism: Mus minutoides (assembly GCA_902729485.2). Lineage (NCBI taxonomy): Eukaryota > Metazoa > Chordata > Mammalia > Rodentia > Muridae > Mus > Mus minutoides. The sequence continues at coordinate 603,346 of LR749737.1, forward strand.
ATTCATTCTTATTGTACAACTGCAATAACATGTTTGCCTTGAAAACTTTTCTCTTGAATGTGCACAATCCTGTAGAGACTTGGTGCTACAGAAAAGGTAGATACTGGCTGGGGGTAGTGATGAGGTGTGAGTGAGTGAGTAGTTGAGGGGGAGGGTGGGTGGATGGGGAAGTACCCTGGCAAAGGCAAAAGGGTGGAAGATGATGTGAAGACCTCTGGGAGGTAGGACTTGAGACCAACATTTTGAATGTGAATAAATAAAATGATTTTTTTTAAAGGAAAAAAAAAGTGTTGAGAAAAATACATGCTATATGGCATCTGAATGTTCTCTCTTGAAAGTAATGAGGAACAAAGGTTAATATTGGTTAAAAATTGGCAAAGCAATAGCACATAATCAAATCTGTTACATTATCTCTCTTTTTCTTATTTACATACTCAATAGAAATTAGGACCTTGTATTTTAAGAAAGACAAATTCAATGGAAAATCTTTGCTACCACTTCCCCTAATTGTCTTTCACTTCTCTACTATATGTCTTAAATACTTGTTAGGATAATTTAGTTGTACTATATGATTAATATAAACTCGATATTAATGTATGCACTGCACACTTTAACAAAACATTCTATACCATTTTGTATTAAATGGCACATAACATGCTGAATTGACAACTTAGTAGGTAAATGGCTTCCACACAATCATTAGGACCTATGTTTCCATCTCCAGAACCCAAATAACATGCCAGAGCTAACTGCATCTATCCCAAACTCTGGTGCTGGTGTTGTGGACACAGGAAGTTCCATGAAGCTTGATAATCATCTACTCTGCCAATTGGAAAGATCTGTTCCTGGAGACTTGTCTCAAATAAACATGGTAAAGGGTGGTAAAAGAAGACACAAATTGTTGACTTCTTAATTCCATGTGCAAGTATGTACACACATATAAACCATTCATACATATAAAAGTACACACAATACACACAAAAATAAAATGCATCTCATATAATCTTGAAGTGTTTTTTTTCAAGGCTAGTATTCATGGTCAAAGATTCTTTAACTACATAATTAATATCTAATGTCTGAGTGACATCATCACATTATTACTGTGCATGTATGTTATCTGTTTATGAGCTATGATGTACATAGTGAATTGTGTTGCTGACATGAGCACAGTCATGTAAAGAACAACAGTGTCCAAACAAATATAAAAGACAAAGTTTTCCTCTAGTGCATGTATGAATGTTAAGGAATGATTAATTAATGTATGTGCAAACTATCTTCAATAGACCTATTCTCCAGGAAGTTTACAGCCTGAGACTGCTCTCCTACAGAGACCATGCACCAAGACTCTTTAAAATTCCACATTTTGCTGAAAATAATAATAAACTGAGTTATCAGGTTGGCAGGTTAGGTTTTCCTCATCACAGTGAGCAGAGCCTATCCAATCCCAGCCTTTCTCCATGTGTGTATGTCATTTTTCATTCCTATATTGTTCATTGTTCAGAAGCAAGCTGCATAGAACAACCCAAGTTTCCAAGCAAAACACACAAGTTTCTCCTCCAGATAACAGAAAATATGCTAGGCTAGTCATATTTCCATATTTTTATAGGAATCCCGTCTCTTTTATTAAATGTACTCACAACTTATGTAGATAAATATTAGCAAGCCTCAGGTCATTAGATTCTTTCCATTGATTTGTCTCAAATTTAAATTCCACCAGGTTCAGATGCAGAGGAAATGTGATCATATCACTATATTAGCTCTGATTTACTATATTTATATCATTTTTGTCTTCTCAAGTAGAATATATATATATATATATATATATATATATATATACTAAAGTTATATAAATACTTTTACCTTCTTATCATTCTTTTCCTGAATATCTCTCACTGATCTCAATTACCAGAAAGTATACTCAGTTTCACCTGATCCAGTTGCATAATAAAAATCTGAATGACATCTTAAGCCAACTTACTTGGTGTAAAACATAACACAATATGGTTAACACAGAGAAATTGATATGAGTCTTAGTAATGGCTATGCATTCACGGCTTTCCAGCAATTTTTCCCTCCATATTTTCTTACTAACTTAAATTGTATGATTCAATCTTCCTCAACCTTCTAAAACACTATTTAAACAGAAGTTGGTCTTAATTCATAATTAATAATGAAGGTAAACAAGTTGCAAACTCTGATAATTTCATAACTGAATTAGGTGACTTTGTTATCATGGCAAACCAAATACAGGAGATGAACGGACATAAAGGAGAGATTTATTCTGGCTCATTTGTAGAGGCAACAGTCCTTCATGGTGCCAGGGGTTACAAGGTAGTGGATGATTGACATAAGTGCTTGAGAAGTCTCCATGGATTAGAGAGCAGAGATGGGTCAGAGAGTGAGTAGAGACTGATCATAAACTTGCAAGTTTCTGGTTAGAATTTCACTTTCTCCAAATTTATCAAAGTCCTCAATCTTCCAAACTGCAATACTGAGAGATCAAGTGTTCCAGTATAAGAGATTGTGGGTAACATTTATGACAAGACCATAGCTTTAACAATTGTCACTATGCCCATAATTATTACTCTTCTTGTTTTAGTATCATATGTACTAGAATGTGATCACACTCTCCAATGTTCTCTTTCCTTTTATTCCTTCCCTGCCTCCTACTTGTCTCTCACTCCTCTCCTCCCTCTCTCCCTTTCTTCTTCCTCTTTGCCTCCTTCACTCCCTCATCCCCTCTCTTCCTCTCTCCCTCTTCTTCCATCCCTCCCTCCATCTCGCTCTCCTCATCTGCTTCACCATCCTCCTTCCCTTCTCTCTCTCTCTCTTTCTCTCTCTCTCTCTCTCTCTCTCTCTCTCTCTCTCTCTCTCTCTCTCTCATCTTAACTCTCTTGGTCTTCTGTCTACCCCAACTTCTTATCCTTGTTAAGACAAGGACAAAAATGTTTAATTACAGACATCAACCATGGCTTTACATAGGTGGAAGAAAAATATGAACTAACCTGTATCTCCAGAGTTCATGTCTCTAGCTGCATATGTAGCAGAAGATGGCCTAGTTGGCCATCATTGGGAACAGAGGCCCCTTGGTCTTGCAAACTTTATATGCCCCAGTAGAGGGGAATGCCAGGGAAAGAAGTGGAAGTGGGTGGGTAGGGGAGCAGGGTGGGGGAGGGTATTGGGGACTTTTGAGATAGCATTTGAAAAGTAAATGAAGAAAATACCTAATAAAATTTGGAAAAAAAGGAAAATTATCTAAATTATTAAAACCATGACTATTTTAACAAGAAGATTGTTTTCCTCTTCAATCAAGAGGTTGTTTCAATAGCTCTAAAATAACCTCAAGCTATCTTGGTTAATTAACAAACTGATTTTTGGTTCTGTGTACAGAGATTCATATATATATATATATATATATATATATATATATATATATATATATATATATATATATATATATATATCTGATACAGACCTGGATGTTTTTATTTCTCTCCAGCTACAATAAGACTTTGATACAAAAACAGATATGATATTATCTATAAAGTGAAACATCTTACTGCGGTGTAAAGCAAGCATTACTAAATACTGAACAAGACTCCATTGTGTCAGCTCAAGAGAAATCACATATATATTGTTATGTCCCAACTTCCATGCTTAAAAGTTAGTGTTGCAAAACCCAACCTCACTTCTCTAATTAAATGCATTTAACTGTACACTAAATATAACTCAACAATGAGCATTCCTGTGAGTAATATTGTTATGGTATAATATCTGAATCACAAATTGTTATTAAAATTCAATACTGCATGGTTTTACATTCTACTCTACATTAAAAAAAAACTTGATTAATTTCATTTGTATCTAGATTTTAGGAATTTGATCAAATGTTAAAATATTTTATTCACACATATACACATAAAATTATTTTCTTTATTTTTCATGAAGAGAAGAAAACTGAAATTTTCTTTATGTTTAAGATTAATATTTTTCAGCCGGGCGTGGTCACTCGGGAGGCAGAGACAGGCAGATTTCTGAGTTCGAGGCCAGCCTGGTCTACAAACTGAGTTCCAGGACAGCCAGGGCTATACATAAAAACCCTGTTTCGAAAAACCAAAAAAAAAAAAAAAAAAAAAAAAAGAAAAAAAACGATTAATATTTTTCTAGAAACTATTCAAGTCAGTCAAATAGCAAGAAATACATTTATGGCAAAAAAGAGAGGCAATATTTAATAGATATCATAAAATCAATTCAGTATCTACTGAATCATAAACCCCATTTTTAAGGGTAAAGTAATAAAAAGTAACAGTCATATCACCTTTGATAAATTAGAGTTTATTTAGGAAGTGATTGGTGTTGTTCTGTCTGTATTTTCTAGTAAAAAAGTGCAAATAGATATCTGGCAGTATCATGTTCATGAGATTTAAAATTCATTATTTTCAGATACAAAATAGTTCTGAGTCTTAGAACAGAGCTACAGGGGGCAAAATAACTGAAAATAATTAAAGCAGCAATTAGAACCTCTGGGAGCATTTGTTAAGTATGCCTATTGCAAAAGAATCCCCTGGAGTCAAGGGTCACATCAATATTCTAGTTTACAATTAAGAATGGTTTTATGGATGCCAAATAACCATTGACAAATCAGCTTTAATATTATAAAAAAAAAAAAAAAAAACTCAATGTGTATATTGTGTTGTTTAGAAAGGTTTAAAAATCTTTGCAAAGAAAGCATGTAATAAAAATTTCCTTGGATAGGAATTTTTACATGTATGTATCTTTAGAATTCTTCAACATTAATTAATTTGGGAAACATAAGCTTTATTCCAAACGTCTTCCCATTATATCTAATTTTCAACATAGCAAACATTAAAAATATGCTTGTAGAATAATGTTTGTTAAAGTAATCTGTTAAAATAGAAACAAAAGGAAGGGATATTTTATGCAATTTCTGGGTACCATATCTATCTAATTTGATTGAGATGTAAAAGTATTGTAAACATTTATATTGTTCATGGTTGGAGTTATTTTCTACAGGTTTATATATAGCATGTACAATTCCTTTGAACATTTTAGGTATTCTTATACATTACTTGACCAATCCTACTCAGAGCACTATTGACAAAGTCCTACTCAGTGGTGGTCTAAACACCATGTTCAGCAAAATAAAATCAACATTATTATACATCACATACTGTGAAAATGATAAAGAACTGCAGTATATTGGTAAATGTATACTATGATATCTGGTCACTGGGAAACCATTCTATATAAAAACAAGTATCTATAATCAAGTCAATTATTCTTAATTTTATATTTTTAGATGTGATGACTAATATTAATTTATCCCTTCTAATTAACAATCCTCTTGCCAAATCTTTTGCATGAATTTGTCAATCAATATTCATTAATATATTTTATTAGCCTTATGATTATTTTGTACTGTCCACATCAATGAAATGAAAATTGAAATCAAGTAACTTCATATTAGATTTCACTGAAGACTGTGTAGTTAAACAGTGTGATATAGAAAACATTGTATATTCTGATATAAAGAAATTATTGCATGTGTTTATAACTTGGATATGTAATTTAGTAATAATATATTTAAAAATTAAAAGTAAATAAAAGTGTTTTCTCAGGATAATAAAATAAATATACATTGAAGAAGAAAAATGGTAATGGCTCCAAGGTTCATGCTTAGACTTACAAGAGAGGTGAAAAATAATGAGATTTAAAACACAAGGAGGGAACAGATGATTTAACTCATAAAGTGCTTACTGGACAAAGAACAGGGCCCAATATAAGACACCCCCTTTACCACTCCAGTGTAAAGGCATGTTGGGAAGTTCAAAACTAGAAGAACAAGGGCAGGTGGATTCTGAAGCTTCCAGCTATCCTGTATAATAGTCAGTGAGCTACAGGTTCAATGAGAGCTCCTGTCTAAAATAATTGATGTGGAGAGTGACAGGGGAAGACACTGGACATCCACTTATGGTATCTACTGTACTGTATATATATGGTGCACTGTACACACATGCTTATGCAAACCAAATCTCTCTCTCTCTCACTCTCTCTCATACACACACACAAACACACACACACACACACACACACACACACACACACGTATGAGTATGTGTGTGTGGTGCATGTATATGTTTGTGTAGGCATGCACATGCATGTGCATGTGCACATGTGCATGTTTGCATATATGTAGAGAAAACTTTCAATGTCTACAACAGAGATGAGCTGTTATTGTTCAATCCTTAGGTTATAGTTTAAATAAATATAGTTAGTATCATGGTACACTTAAATAGTTCTTACCTAAAGATGATTATTATTTCACGCATCAATGTAATTAGGAATGATTAATAATTCATATTACCAAAGGGATGGTTAAATTATAGAGAATGATGTTGATTTTCGTCCAGAATAGAACTGAATAAGGTAAGCTACAAATTGTTGTAACTATGATTTCCCAAGGCGCAATGCCACCTGACACACAGAAACAATTTCCCAGACTCTTAGATCTTTGTTTAAGTCACATCAATTGAAAAGCTAAAACTCATTCTCTCTATGTAATTGATGAAACAGTTTTAATATGGATGTATGTATCATGGGAAAAAAAAGTGAATTGACAAGTTACTTGGTGAGAAGCTATATCATCACTTCTATTCATCTGTGTCTCTTACCACCAAATATGAAACAGCCTTGTCTTTGTTGATAACATACACTTTTTATTAAAGGAGATATAGAGGAGAAGCATTGCATGAATTCATTTTTTTATAAGTGACACTCAAGATAAAGATTTATACATTCAAGACCTATAGGCTGAAGAGTTTGCATGCTGGAATAAGATTGAAGAAATGAATCACAACAAGAAATCACAGTCCAAGATCATATCTTAGTATTGTTTTTAAATTTCCTGTTTAGAGCCAACAAATTATTTCTGCATGGCTCTTCTAGCAGTGTGTTTACTTCTGAGATCTGCCTTGACGTAAACCTGGAGATACAAAAAGGAATGTTTCAACTCTACTATTAAGTATTAGACAAACTCTCTGCTTTCATTTTTGAAGGTATCCTAATGATATTAATGGTGGATATTAAATATTTGAAATATAAACTACTGCCAGAGGAAATAATTATACATATGAATACCAACTTATTTTGCAAATCAGGTACTGACTGCAAACAAAAATCAATGTATAAGATAAAGTGAAATGAAATGTAGAGAGCATGAAAATAGAGTTCTTTCTTAAACAAGCATTTTCTAATTGTAGCTCAACATACATTTTTGCATATAATCCATATAAATATTTAATGTCACAATATTTTTATGGTTTAACATATTGTACCTATTTGAAAAGTAAATGTACTATTCCATAATTATTAAATGAAAATTCCAGTGTCGGGTATGGGACATCTCCCTATGAGTTGTTGTTCAGGTAAACCCTAGAATATTCCAAAACAGTGTGAGCTATTTCACTTCTTTAGGTTACATAACAGAAATTGATGATAAGATAGTATTGCTGGAGCTCTCATTCACAAGCAAGATAAAAAAACAAACAAACCAAACAAACAAAAACAAACAAACAAAAAAAAAAACAACAAAAAAACCACAAACAAAGCCAGAACTAAATTGATTGAAATCTTATTTCCCACTGAATATATTTTGTAGTACCAGAGATTATAGGCTAGCTGCAAGAGAGAAAGCTATAAATAGTTTTACCAGCCATAAATTCTGGGAGAGATTATATTACCCTGTCAGGTAAGAAATGCCCACTCATGTGATTGACGGTAGTATAATGATGCTGGGAGTGACCAGCATATAGATATAGGTGGTCCTTACTACCCAAGCCCATAGATAGCTCAAGAATGAACTGTAAATGATGGTGAGTTACTTGGTCCTCAGGAGAACATATATCTCATTGCAGCCTTGACTATAACAGGATTTACAGTGATACTATTAAGACAGTTTTCTTTACACATGGCAATAAGTTTACTTGTACAAGCTAAAGTTACAAAGTCAAGGTAGGAGGAGGTTTGATGACTTAGTACTCCCTCCAATCTTAGGACAGAAGAAATTGGTTTTATCCCACAGTATCTTTACTCTAAGAAATGTTACCTGGACTTTCTGTCTGTAAAATTCATTTCAATAATGTGAGTGAAGAAACGATACCCACGCTGATACTTCTTAGGTGGCATTTTTCACTATTTCATGCATGGGTTCATTGTTTCTCATATGACTTCATTTTAACTTAAAGATAGCATATGTCATTTCGTGCTAGGTTGCAAGTGCCTTCTACATGCATTATTGTTAAATCTTTTCCGTATATAGCAAAGCCATGATGCCTGCTTTTTTTGTTCCTAGTGTCTCACTAATTGGCTGTCAAACCTGTATCTGCCCAGCACATACCCTCTGTCATGGCTTTGTCCATTAAGTCTTCATGATATCTTACTCAACCATAAAACAGAGATAATATGTACAACTGCTTCATTGTTGATTTCTTTTATTAGTTTGAAAATGATCGATATTCCTTATTACAGAATCTGTCATAATAATTATAGATTTTCAATGACACACAGCATGTAATAAAAGATATTTAAAACACAGGCAAATAAAAAACTATCCAGGATTTTATTTGCCTATAAAACTTACCTCAAGAACACTGAGAGAACCGATGTATCTGACTGCATCTAATCTTTCTTTGCATGGATTACAGTGATCTAAACTTGGGTTCTCATTACAAAGCTACGTACCATCTATGGAATCATCCCACAAGCTATTTTTTTTAATTGTACTGTTTAAAGAGAAACAATTATCTCTATATGTTTGTAATGAAGATGACAAAATTGTCTATAACAATCTTTAGTTAAGTCTTGGCTTGACTAATTTTCCACTTTTCTTTACATAGAAATATCTCCAGCTCCTTCAGTATTCTAAGGTGAGTCTTATGGGTTTACAAGTTTATGTTCCCTTCAAAATCTACATGGAAACTTAATTCCAAGTAATTCTGTAAATACTAATTTTATATATATATATATATATATATATTTGGCTGAGATTTTCAGTAAGTATCTTGTGCCTATGAAGTCGGACCAGAGGCAAACAGTCAGAACCAATCATTTTCTTTGTTCTTCTATGTTTACAAGGAGAAAGCAAGAAGGCACAACCTTGGAAGAGCAGGACTCAGATGACACCGAATGTTGGCACCTTAAGCCGACAATTCTCAGTCTGCAGTACTATAATAAAGAAGTTTTTAGGTATTCATAAAGATCTCAGTTTGGGGAGCTTTATACCAGTATCAAAACTACTATAATATCCTCCATCCTATTCTCTAATCCAATTGTAACAACTCACAATATTTGAAGGGAAAGACTTTGCATTAGCTTTTAACACCTGTTAATAAAATTAACACAAATCTACTCCCAGTTGCCCATCCTATTGGGTTTCCTAGCAACCTTATCCTTGCTGGACTGCCTATTGGGCCTGAATAGGAAAGGATGCTTTC